>MU223757.1:728870-742482 GCA_018584345.1 Thuja plicata
GGATACCGAAACCCTAAAAGGGAAACTCTAAGAAATAGAAACTTGCCTAAGTATAACTTAAGCAAAGAGTAGATAGGCTAATAATTAAATGAATTAATTATTAGCTAAACTAAGACTACTCTAACACTATCAGCATCTCCAGAAATAGTCTACAGATCTCAAAAAATAGCAATCTTTAATCTGCCACTTTGGAAGGTTGGTAATTTCTCCTATTCTTTTCAATTATAGTCATTACTCATATTAATCAATCAATTTACAGAATTTAAGATCCCCTTTCTTGGTCTCTTTCCAAATATTGGATTCAATTGTGTATTAACCCTTTGGGGTTGATCAAAATTGGATCTCCTATTTGTGTATTTGAGGGTGAAAGAAAGGAGCATCTTATCTTCCCTTAATCACAATCATAATTGCAATATACAATCAACATAGATAACAATTAACAATTCAAACCCTCTTAAACCACAATTCTCTCCTTTACATTTTGGTAACATAACATATCATCAATCCAACAAATCCCAAAAAATAAAATAAAAATTATGTTACAATATGTATATGCACATGAATATATATATTAAAAACAATAAATAATATAACATTAGAAGGTATGCACAGTGAAATACCTCTAAAAATGACGTCTAAAAGTCGGATGCCCCACTTTCTGCTTTATCGAAACCCAGACCAAAACTAGTGAAAATGATAGTTTTGGCAGGGTTAAAACCCCGCCAAAATAGTAACAACTTACTTTTGATCGAAAGTAAGTTTCAATCGAAAGTAATAAAATATGATTTTAAAACTACTTTCGATCGAACCTTTTGATTGAAAGTAGGTAATTTCTTACTTTCAATCGAAAGTAAGTTAGTTGCAATCAAAACTAGTCAAGTACTTTCTATCAAAAGTACCCGACTAAATCCGTCACCTTTGCCCATTTTGGAAGGAATTGCTCCCTCTGAAAAATTGTTACCCACTATTGTGGGTTCACAAGGAAACCCATAACACCATGATTTGTTCACGAGGAAACCCTGGCCAAGGGAAAACCCTAGTGGGAATGATACCCACAAATGATGCACTAAAATGTATAGTGTCCCTGTTATGAGACCTAGCCCTATTAGTAGTTGAGTATTACATTTAGTACATATCCTTATTAAAGAATAGAAACCATGTTAAGGGTATATAAGGAGCTCACTGCTCTTACAAAAAAATGTCTATTATAAATATTTATCAATATGAACTATTACAAACATATGTTATGCTCAAGTAGTCCCAGTTAAAGCTCGCAACATGTGTTGTCTGATTCTGACATCAAAATGCATCTACACACTTCACACGTCTCTTTGCATCATAAAATAACTTTACTTATATAATTGATTTCAAGATTCTTCCAGCCAGCTCACAAAAACATCACAAAATGTGTCTAATACTTAACCAAATAGGAAATACATAGTTGGAAATTATACATCAACAAAAATAAGGTAGGACCCAATCCAAATCCAAAACTTAGCACTTCTGGATTCTGCAAAATACTCCCTTAATCATCGCGACCATTCATCTGCCCTGTATCACTGTTATATTGTCTTTGCATAACTTCAACAAGCTATAACTCTCTCCATTCAACTTCAAAATCAAGGAAACCTTAACTAAAGGTCTATTACATCCCATAGTACACTCCTCTAAGCTCGCATGACTTAGTTTGATGCATATTGTTCTCGCTTACCAAAATTGTGTGACTGTACCCTATTAATTGCATCTTAGACTTAGTCATTTTACAAAATTGAATATCCAAAACTGGATTGTACTTCAAGCGACCATGCCAATGAGTAGTGTTGTGATAAATGATAACCTCTAAGCTATGTTGATCTGGCCACTTGCCAACAATTTCCCTCTTTGGCATTGATGGCAACACTTAGTGAAAAATGACTAAGTGCTCAATACCATAATACTGGCTAAGTTTATTTTTTATGCTCATTACTCCTCCTTTGACATCAATGGAAAATGTATACTCAAAAATTTGTCTATGTACACATCAAAATTTCATAACTACACATCAAAAGTTCATACCATGTGAAGTATATCTTGGAAAGAGGTTTCCAAGATCTTCACCTCTGCTATCTATGTCTTCACCAAGATCTGACCAACATGAATCAAACCATTGAGAGCAAAAGATGAAATCTCAGTGGCCTTCAGTTTTGTAGGCATGTATTCAGTAAGAGCCTTCTTTTCTTTCTCCATATCAGAAAGGTGTTTCTCCAAAATTGATAGTTTCGGAGTGATTAGACTCCTCAACATACCAAATCTTCCCAACACTCTCACTTTCTCACTCTCAAGTACATTGATTTTGTCCAACAACCTAGACACTTCCTTATCCCACTCAGTGACAGTTTGTGAGGAGAACCTACAAATCTTTACCATTTCATCAAGTGTCCCTTTGTCATTCATAGTGATGTCATCTATATTATTCAAGTGCACAAGAGGATTTATATAGTAGCTATAATACTTCCTTCCATGAATTATGTAAGACTTTGCTTCAGCAATAATGTTATTCAGTATACTAAAATCCCAATTGATTGACTTGCATATCTCTTCCAGCTTCTTCATCGGGTAATCTCTTCCAGCTCTGACTATTGCAACCTTCTCTAAAGAATAAAAATGAACATAAAAGTCATCAATGAATTTTTTCAAGTTGTCTAATGTATCACTTCCCTGGAAAGTGAAAGGTAGGGGTAGAATTGTATTGACACAATCAACTGCTCTTTCCAGTACCTTTGACTTCTTCTCTATTTTTTGTTTTGATCTCACCTTAGCCTTAGCAAGGCTATGTATGATAACTTTGTCAATTCATCCTCATCTGCACCATCAACATAATTACTCAAAGGTCTATCACCACTTTCCAACAATAAATCTAAAGAAATAGGAATAGATATTTTTTTTCTTACTTAACTTCAACCTTAGTTTATGATTCCTTCTTATCTACAACTGAGCTTTGTTTCCAATCTACCTTAGTAACTTCTTCCTTCTTTGTCTCAGTTAGATTAACTGCACTCTATTCACAAATTCCATCTACATCAGTAACAATATCTACATTCCCTTGAAAGGGTCACTTATATCACGTGAAGTGTCCAAAGACACATGCACACCAACAACAAAGAAGTCTGGTTTCTTAATTGTACTAAAAAATAAATGCTATCATCTCCATCCTTAAATGAGTCAATGTTTATTTTTGTAGGTTTAGAGGACTCTCCTCTCAGAATATTTTTGGGCTTAGGAGGTGAAGGATTTTCAGGATCTATTTACATTAGTACCTTGTCAATAGATTTGTGTGTATCCTCTATGACCTCATCATACTTCCCATAATTTTTATTAATCTTGCTTTTATTCTCAGTGGGGGTTTTATGACTTTTAATATCCTCTCATTTTCATCAAATGAAACAACTAGTAGCATATAATTTAGGGCTTTCCTTCTTATTTTTTCATCTTCTATGAGTGCTAATTGCTTCCTTATTTCCAATTTTTCATATAAATCCTTAGGAATGCTTCCTTCAATTTCAACTAGATTCTATATTAACACTAGCATATGATCAATGACAAAGTCTTCAATCAGAATTTTGTAATTCTCATCATACCTCTCATAGTATCTAGGTAGTTGATTTATCTTTCCTTGATCAATAATTCTCTTTGCCAGCACCTTTAGATCTGGTTTACAAAGTTCTCTTTCCTCTATTTTATTTTCTTCTCTTCTTCTTTCTTCTCTTCTACAACAATCCTTTATCTTTTAGGTGGTGAATTTTTTTTGGATGACCTTGAGCTTCTCACAGGAATCTCTATTTATTTCTCTATCTGCAATGTCCTCTTGGGTGGTGTAGGGGTAGTATCAGGTACATTGACCATAGTAGGAGGTGGAACAGTCACCTCTACAACTTTAGGAGGTGGCAGGATTGCAGTAGCAGTGCTCGCCAGAGCAACTCCTTCTGTAATCTTCTTCCTAAATTCTTTCATCTCATCTTTGGTAATACCTGCCTTTGCTGCAATATTCTCTACTACATTCTCAATTTTCCTTTTCCTTGTTGCTCTAGTTTTTTCCTCTCTGATTTTGGCTGATTTTTCTTCATAAGCTCCCTATGTTTTTTTAGAAGGATCAATCTCAGAAGATAAGACATGTTCTACTTGAATTGTAAGAACTTTTCCACTGACCTATTAGCCCATAGGGTAACTCCACTTATTTCTAGGTTCAACTGCCTCAAAGCATAAAAATTAGTTTCAACCATGAAATAGATTGTATCTTTGTATTTCTCAACAGTTTCCTCAGGAATATTACTCTTTCCTTCATTTTCCTTTGAAGAATTTTTAACATGGAAAACAATTCTCCATCTACCCAAGTGTTGTTATGTCTCCTATAACTATTTTTAATTTAAATTCCAGTAGTTTCATTATCTTTCCATGTCCTAGGGTGCATTCTAGGAAATTTAGGAAGTATATGAATATAGATATGTATTAATAGAGACCCAAACATGAATGTTTTTGATTTGTCTCGCTTGATTTGCTTGACATTCTCCAAGAATTTTTGTTTAAGAACCTCACATAGATTATACTTCACATTCTCCTTCACCATCTTATAGGCCATCATAATGAGTCACGTGGAAATAAAATTAGGTCATCTTTTGTAGTGAATTTTATATCATAAAATCATAGAAATCAACCTCACATCTTGTTGAAATATGTTAGTTATGGTCATTTCCCTCTTATCCCATTTACAATGCATTTTTTTTTCTACCTATTTCTTCATGGTCTTCTTTGTAATAGGGATAACACCAGTGTTATCCAACCCATTCACATCATGAATTAACTCACTGGAAATATTAATAGGTTGATCACCTATCCTAAGAAACTGATCATGGACCCTACTAAGAACAATCTTAATCCATTCTTCTTCGTCAAACTTGTGAAGTTACGACATTCATATAACAATGAGGTTTTGTAAATGAACGAGCTCATCCTTCCAAGATCCATCACCTTTTATCATGTATTTCATCTCTTTGAATATTGAAAAGTCTCCCAATGACTCATATTTGTAGTGAATGCATGCCCTAATGTCTTCCACATGAAGCACGTCATAGGGTGTTTGTGAATTCATTCCTTTGGGGTCATCTTCACTGGACTTGTAAGGTTGTTTATTGAATTTCTATCTTGGCCTCTCACTAACATCAAATACCAATGGAGTATCCATAGTAGACAAAGCTTGCAATAGATCAAAATACCTTTTGCTTGATGAATTAGGGTATGCACGTTCAACGATCACAAAAATGCCCTCACTCTTTTTCTTATTCCTCTGGTTTCCTTTAGCTTTGCTCGAATTGTGATTAGAAATGTCTAAGTAAATAAACTTATACTTTTCCATGCCTAGATTGACACATTTCCCAATGAACTTATAAGTCTACAAATGATTCAGTCATCCAATTTTCTGGTTATCATTAATATAGTGTGTAAACCCAAGTGATCTTAGATAGAGACTCCAAACTAATCATATATATTGTCCATAAGCTCGCATCATCTTATTTTGCACATATATAGGCTGGATAGATTTATGTTATTTCTCCAAAGCTCCCCTTAAGGCCATTTTTGGCCATTTAGGATGAAGTAGCAACATCAAGCGAGGTTTCAGTAACATCTACTGACACCGAATCTAATGAATATATTGACATGATATTTGTTGCTATGAAGGATGAATTAGATAAAGAATAAAGGTATGTTGAAACTGCACTCGTATCTAAGGTTAGTAAAAATGATGTCTGGGTTATTGATAGTGGTTGTACTCTCCACATGACTGGAGGTAAGGAAAAGTTTGAAACTTTTGAATATTATAATGGTGGATCAGTTAGGATGGGTAATGAATCACCTTGTCTAGTTGAAGGTAAAGGAACCATCATGTTGAATAATATGATCAGATGTGAAAATGTATATTGGGTGAAAGGACTTAACTATAATCTATTGAGTGTTTCACAACTGAATAACATAGGACACTGAGTTGCATTTGAGAACAAAAAGGCAAATATCTATAATGAAACATGAAGGTTGATCGGTACTGGTGGACAAACAAAAGGTAACCTATTCTATCTTGATAAGATTGAGACCACTTGCTTATTGGCTAGAAATGAAGACATTTGGTTGTGGCATAAAATGTTATGTCAAGTGAATTTTGACAATATGGTTAGGATAAGCAAGAAAAGAAAGGTAAGAGGCTTATCGAGCATGTCAAAGCCCGACCATGTCATGTGCAAGAATTGTCAAAAATGTAAAATGAAGAAGTCTAGTTTCAAGAGTGAAACATACAGATCTAATTCTATTCTAGAGTTATTCCATACTGACTTATGTGGACCAATGAGAACAAAGAGCTATTATGGTGATAGATACTTCATTCTATTTGTTGATGACTATTCTATGATGATGACTATCATGTTCTTAAAAGAGAAATCAGAAGCATTTAAGATGTTTAAATGGTATAAATCTATAGTTGAAAAGGAAATTGGAAAATAAATAAAATGTCTAAGATCAAATAGAGGAGCAAAATTTATTTCTAATGAATTCACTAACTTTTGTAATGAGCATGGAATTACAAGACAAGTTTCTGCACCGAGAACACCACAACAAAATGGGATTGCTGAAAGAAGGAATAGATTAATTGGTGATTGTACCAGAACACTGATGATTTAAAAAGGAATCACACAAATATTGTGCAGAGAAGTTGTAAGTAAATCTGTCTATACATTAAACCGATTTCAATTGAAGAAAGACACCAATAAGACACCTTATGAGTTATGGTATGGATACACACCAAATGTAAGTTACCTTAGAATTTTTGGAATTCAATGTTATATATTGAAAGATGATATACATAGAAAGCTTGACTCCAAAAGTGATGAAGGAATATTTCTAGGTTATTCTACCAAAAGAAAAGCTTATAAATGTCTTAACAAATCCTCTAACAAAATCATTGAAAGGGCAAATGTTAAAGTGGATGGATTTGCTGACAAAAATGATGAGGAAAGCATAAAGGAACCAGAAGATTACAACAAATTTTTCTACATTGAAGAACTTGACACTCTTCCCGAGAAACAATGTATCACTACTGAGTGACAGAACAATGCAACCGAGCAACAGGCTGCACACACCAAGAATTAGGAAAATGCTCACAATGTTGAACCGAGTGATGATGAAGATCAAAATGAAGGTCAAGATGATGATTAGAATGATGAACAAAGATCTGAACTGGTACTTTCCAAGTATTTTAGAAGACACCATCCACAGGATCAAATAATTGGAGACAAAAGAGTTGGAATGAGAACAAGAAGTAAGTCACTGAACACTAGATGTTTGATTTGTGATTTTGAGCCTAAATATGTCAATACTGCACTTGAAAATCAAACATGGGTTAGTGCTATGAATGAAGAGATTGAACAGATTGAGAAGAACAAAACATGGACATTAGTACCTAGACCTAGTGACAAAAATGTCATTGGTACCAAATGGATATTCATAAACAAACTGAATGAGAATGGAGAAGTCACAAGGAACTAAGAAAGACTGGTATGCAAAGGGTATGCACAAGAAGAAGGTATTGACTATGGAGAAACCTTTACACCCATTGCTAGACTAGGAGTAAGAATTCTACTTGCTTATGCTTCTTTCAAAGGATTCAAAGTATACCAACTGGATGTTAAATCTGCATTTCTAAATGGAATACTAGAAGAGGAGGTATACATTGAACAACCTGAAGGGTTTGTTGATCCTAACAAGAGGAACAAGGTTTGTAGACTAAACAAAGCCTTGTATGGATTGAAATAAGGACCGAGAGCATGGTATGAAAGAATTCACTCTTATATCTTAAGTATCGGATTTGTAAGAACAAGTGATAATAGTAATCTGTATTTGAAAGGAGATATTGTTGATAAGATTATGATTTCTGAGATATTTGTTGATGATATCATATTTGGAGGTAATGATATGTTATGAAAATTATTTGCTGATGAAATGAGAAAAGAATTTGAGATGTCAATGTTTGGAGCGATCAAATTTTTCCTTGGTCTACAAATTCTACAACAGGATGCAGGCATCTACATCACACAATCCAAATACATCGAAGAAGTTTTGAAGATATTCAAAATGGAGGACTCCAAACCAGTTGAAACACCTATGGCAACCAGATGCAAATTGACAAAGGAAGACAAGACTATCAAGGTAAATCATGATGACATTAAGTTTTTCCATTAGTATACTTAAAAGGAGAAACATGATAAAGGTCATCGGTACAAGCATAACCGGTGGACTACAAGGATAACCGACAATGTCACGAGAAAATGCTAAAGTATGGAATTGACCGATGAACACTGACAAGTTTTGTACCAATGAAGTAAACATGACATCGATGACGGGTCAATGACATAACTCAAAGATCATCATCGATGATACAGTTTTGAGAACAAAATCGACAGAGCAGAAAAGGCATACCCGATGAATAGTTCAAGAAAGGAACACCAATGGAAAAGAAAACCGACAGACTAACAGAGCAGCCCGACCATCAAAACTGACAGTCAGTTAGAGAACCCGCAAATAGTGGATCTGACTTTTACATGTCAGATACAACATTGTAATTCTATCTATAGAGTTTTAATTTTTTTTAAATCATTACTTGAGGGTCAAGCAAGCATAATGTAAATGTTTTAAAGCATCCTAACGAATCTAAAACATATCTAACTAAAGATCAAGGTCAAGTTGTAAACCTTCGATCTAGAGTTAAATTGTGAAGCGTGAATCAAGAATAGAGCTAAATTCTAGTATAAATAGATGCTCAATCAATTGTGAATTATGGATTCATTATTGTTGATAGCCACGAAGAACATCTAAGGAGAAGAAGGTAGAATTCATGCAAAGTTCAGAAACAAATTATATCTAGTTATCAAGAACACACAGAGGCTACCGACATGTAGAGAAAGGTATTATTCAATCATGAAAAGATGATTACTCATACATAGGAAGCTTTATTGGATCTGTTATCAGCAATTAGAGATTTCATACATCATCAGATCAAAGACTTATGTGGTTTCATTCTAACAAGTGCATCACATCTAAAATCCTTTTGTAGAAGGTGGACTTAACCGTTCTTTACAAATATCTTAACAGAGTGTACACTTAACACTGTCTTGTGGGTCTCCATTGTAATACTCCTAACAGGTCTAAATAGGTCTCCATTGTAATACTCTTAACACTGTCTTGTGGCTTCAAATGAAGTAGATCTTAATAGGTCTCCATCGTAATACTCCTAACAGGGTAGGTCATCAGAAGTGACCAATTGTAAGCCTTTACCGGGCCCTTCTTATCTGCAGATTGTGAAGTCTTGTGGGTAACAATCCCCACCGCAGTTTTTACTTCCTAACAGGAGTTTTCTGTGATATCATATCTTATGTCACGTGTTATATATTTTCATGAATGTTTCTTGTATGGTTACATATTAAAGAACTTATGTTATAATTGCATATGCATAAAGAAAGATGAACAGTTAGATAAGAAATTTACAAACTGATGACAAAGGGTTAATGGGCTAACCAAGAAAAGTTTTAGAGGTACTGATTCACCCCTCCCCTCTCATTACTACAGTCACAATATAATTCCAACAATTGGTATCAGAGCACAGCATACAAAATCATCAAACAAGGAAAGAAGATGGATCTTGTAGAGATCATGTTACATCAACTGGAGGAGAACATGTGCACTATAAGATCTTCACGAACAAACACTTGTAATTTTGGTTCCCTCATAATGTGCATATTCTTTTACTTTCAAGAATACTTTCCTTCAATAGGAAAAGTTGTATGGGACTCAAGCAGACCCATAACCATTCAGATAGGTGAATTCATCGAATCACTAGGAACAAATTTTCATAATGTAATGCATGAGTATTTCAAAACCATTAAAGAAATGTTTCAAACTAGAACAAGGATTCCTGAAAATCTGATAGAGGAACACAAAGAGAATATATGTTTCATGGTAGATACTGATTTCACGTATATCCAAGCAGTAGTACGTAGGAAGTCATGGCTTTCACGGTTAGAATATGAAATCAAAATAGGACAAGCCAATGAGTGCATTGAGGCACTACTGAATGTACTAGTGGAAATCAAGCAACAAATATTTGGCACCTATGAAGAGGCCAAACAAAAGATTAAAACAAATCTTGTTATCAAGAAAGCTGTAAAACAATCAAGCAGAATGGTGAAGAATCTGAAAAAGAAATTGAATGTATCTTCTAAAGGTGAAGAAGAAAATGAAGGTGAAGAGGAACAAGAGGGTGAGGAGGAAATCACCGAGGACCAGTTACCCATCGGTGATATAGCAGAGGAAAATGAATCAAAGGAAGAACAGTCTAATTCACCACCTCCTCCTCCACCTAAGAAGTCAAGAATGAGGAGTCAGACAGCAAAGGATGCAACTCCTTCTCCCATGGTAAAAGGAAAGGTGTATAAAAGGAAACCTGACACATCAAAGGGAAAACAACCAGTTCGGAAACCTACCAAAAGGAGAAAATTTGTTAAGACAAATGAGGATATAGAAGACTCAGCTATGGATGAGCCTGACATTGCAATTGAACAAGCAAAGGAAACAACAAAGGTAACATCAACTCCTGAAAACATTGATGAAATATGTAAGTACATTTCAAAAGCCTCATCTATTGCACATCCTAAGATTAAGAAATGGTTCAAATGGGACTCTGTAGAAAAAAATAAAATTGAAGATGCAATTATAGCTAAAATGTGTAGATACTATTATGTCCCACTTCAATTCATGACACGTGATGTACCACAAGAGCTATTAATTATATTATCTTCTAGGTACACATTTGCACTCCATGAGGAGAAACAGATAAGAGAAAGAGTACTTGTTACTCTTATGCCTCCTGAATCAAAAAGGGAAGAAATAAATGAAATCATGGAGAAATATGAGAAAAAGTTCTCAACCAAAATGAGAGCATACAAACTTATTGAAGGGAAGTTTATAGAGTTGGAACAAGAAGCTCATGATAAATGGAGCAAGATACTCAATCCTGCTAAGTAGAGCAGTTATGAGAAGGAAACCATCACTCGGGGAGATAACTCAACAGTTGAGTTAGACAGTGAAGAAGTTCAAATAACTGGTCAAAAATAGGTTGATATTGTAGATGAAATATGGCCTGACACAACCAAGGAAAATCAATTACCAGCAAGTCCAATTCACATCAGTTTAGAGAATGAAGAAGTTACCAAGGATGACTTGACAATAAAAGGTAATTTAGCTGATGATATAAATGATGAATCATGGTTGGACAACATTGTCAATGAAACTAATCAAAAAGACCCTGCAGTAGAAGTACAAAAAGATGAAGATATAAATATTGCACAGGGAAATACCGACAAACAGAATTCAACTATTGACACTGCAACAGTCAATACACCGACAAACATGAATATATTAATCGATGCTATTGATATTCAATCAAGTCAGGACAAATCATCTAAGAAAGCTGATGATATACCCAAGGACATGGGTAATGATGAAAAAAAAGATGCATCCAATACTCAAAAGGATACAGAAATAAAAGATGCAACTGACACTCAGCAAGACGTGTCTAATGAACAGAACAAAGAAGCAGATAACAAAACTGAGGATACATTGAGAAAGGGTGAAGAAAAAGATAAGAGTGAAGAAGTCAAGCAGGATGAAACCATTAAACAAAAAGAAGATATATATGTTGATACACCTAAGGTCAATGAGGAGACGTCTTCACAAAACCAGTTGGTGGACTCATAACAGAAACAATGGGATTCTTCATCTTCTCGACCCTCACCTACCAAGTCAACCCAATCTCAAGGTTTACACATGGTAGTACATCAATCTGCCACCCAGTCAAAGAAGAAGAAAAAAAAAGCATTAAAGAAAAATATCTTGGCTGTCACAATGGATGATGTAATAGAAGTCCCAAACTGGGATATTACTACTTTGGATACAAATAAACTTCAAGATTTTGGAGTGCTATGTCAAAGGAAATCCATTCAGAAGAAAATGATACATGAACATAGGGAAACAATGGCACTTGACAAGGCAAGAGACATTCTACAACTTGTTCCTGAGGTGAAACTTGGACTAAATGCTACAGTTAAGGAGAAAATAGTTGTTCTTACCGAGGCCATCACAAACCATAATGTAGATGCAGAACAAGCTATGGAAGAACAAGTAGAGAAAAAGTATCAATACAAGTTAATGGACAAGATCAGCCAAGAAGTGGCAGTGAACAAGGTAAAGCTCTCTAAACTAACTGACCAATTAGAGCCAATGATTGCTGAGGCAATTACCTTAGTTCAAAAGATGTGCACACTTGAAAAGTTTACAAAAGAAAATAGTGACAAGTTAGCAGAAATAGATTCTAATATCACAACCCGTGCACAAAGCCTAACCTCAAATGCAGACAATATCAAGGTGCATCATGACCAAGTCATTGAGGCTAACAGACTAAGGAAAGAAATATGGGATGCTAAAACACAATTAAGAGGTGAGATTACCGAACTATAGGCACACATCTTGCCTAATCTTACTATTCTACAGCAGCATATTTCTGAAGCAACAAACTTAATTTCAACCCCAGAGATGTTTGTAGTAGACAACATCTATGATATACACGTAAGGATATCACTTGAGCACATGGCTCTAAAAATGTTGAAGGATAAATGGGAAAAGATGATGGAGGAAATCAGGTCCTCACATTCCCACCTTTTTGACAAGCTGTAAGTACCTTTGCTTTTATTATCAAAAAAGGAGGAATAGAAATGTATGTATATTGTATGTACAGAAGGAACAAATATGTAAAGATAGTTATATACAATATATCAAAAAAAGGGGAAGAAAAATACATAAGGAAATATATATATACTTACACTTACCGACATATACATAGGGGGAGTCATTCAAATGACTAAGGAAGAAGTATACACATGTGTACATACTAATACATTCAGTATGTTGCACATATCATGTTTTTGATACTAATGTCAAAGGGGGAGATTGATAACATTAAGTTTTGCCATTAGTAAACTTAAAAGGAGAAACATGATAAAGGTCATCAGTACAAGCATAACTGGCGGACTACAAGGGTAACTGGCAATGTCACGAGAAAATGCTAAAGTATGGAATTGACCGACGAACACTGACAAGTGTTGTACCGATGAAGTAAACATGACATCATTGACGGGTCAATGACATAACTCAAAGATCATCGCCAACGATACAGTTTTGAGAAAAAAACTGATGGAGCAGAAAAGGCATACCAGATGAACAGTTCAAGAAAGGAACACCGACGGAAAATAAAACTGACAGACTGATAGAGCAGCCCGACCATCAGAACCGACAGTCAGTTAGAGAACCTGCAAATAGTGGATCTGAATTTTACACATCAGATAAAGCATTGTAATACTATTTATAGAGTTTTAATTTGTTTTAAATCATTACTTGAGGTTCAAGAAAGCATAATGTAAATGTTTTAAAGCATCCTAATGGATCTAAAACATATCTAACTAAAGATCAAGGTCAAGTTGTAAAC
>MU223757.1:743051-754140 GCA_018584345.1 Thuja plicata
CATATCTTGTGTCATGTGTTATCTATTTTCATGAATGTTTCTTGTATGGTTACATATTAAAGAACTTATGTTATAATTGCATATACATAAAGAAAGATGAACAGTTAGATAAGAGAATTTACAAACTAATGATAAAGGGTTAATGGGCTAACCAAGAAAAGTTTTAGAGGTACTGATTCACCCCTCCCCTCTCAGTACTACAGTCATAATATAATTCCAACAAATTAGACCTTATATAGATCTATGATTGGAAAACTAATGTATGGTGTACACACTAGACCAGATATACCACATGCAGTTGGAATAGTTGCAAGATTCACTGCTAATCCAAAGGAATCACACATGACTGTTGTTAAAAGAATTCTGAGATATCTAAAGAATACCGAAGACTATGGCTTGTGGTATGATAAAGAAGGCAAATTTGAGCTTCAAGTTTATAAAGATGTTGATTGGGCTAGAAACATAGATGATAGAAAGAGCACAACATGAGGAGCATTCTTTATGGGTAAGTAAAAATAAAGGATGCATATCACAATTAACTGCAAAAGTAGAATATGTGGTTGTTTATGCAAATTGCTCTAACATTGCATGGATCAAGCAATTGCTGAAAGGTATGAATATGAAAATTCTTGAACCAATGATTATCTATTATGATAATACAAGTGCTATAAACATTTCAAAGAACCCTGTAATGCATGCTAAAACAAAGCACATCTCTATTAAGTGTCATTACTTGAGGGAACAAGTACAAGAAAAAGAAGTGATATTAAAATATGTACAATCCAAAGAACAATTAGTAGACATATTCACAAAGCCATTGCCAAAAGATACATTTGAGTACCTGAGGAAGAGACTAGGGGTTCGACCCTTGTCTATTGGTCACTAAGCTGACTAGAAGGTCGCATCAGCCTATACATTATCAAAAGATCAATCATGTTGATGCAAGAAAAGATATGAACTGCAATGATATATCAGTACAAAAAAAGGTACTTATCTGAACCGAACACTAGAGATATTGTTGGCTACTACTAAGTTGTATTGCTGATGGACAGAATGGAGAGGAATATATTCAATGATATATTTTTGTTTAGCATTGCTATCAAAGGGAGAGGAATATATCTATAGGAAATATCTATCATGATCATCCAAAGGGAGCGAATAGAAATATCCATCAGGGAGAGGAACAGTCAAAGGGAGAGAAAACATCAAAGAAAGATTCAAAGAAAAAACCATCCATCTAAGGGAGAGAATTGGAGAAAGTTCACGCTACATATTTATCCAAAAAAGCGAGAAGAGACTCTAAAACAAAGGGAGAGACAGAAGAAGAAGACAGAATTGCTACATCTATCCATTAAAAGGATTGAAGGAAAGCACTCTGCAAGAATCAAATCTAAGCTAGAAGAGATTACCAAGATTCAAATATTTGAATTGGCTATAGAATAATAAGTTTGGTATGATATGGTATATTTCATATTGTATTGATAGTATGCTTCCATCAATGCCAAAGGGAGAGATTGATAAACTATAACCGATTGAATGTTTGAAGATGATAAGTTGAAGATCATCAAGCTACAAAAATTAAATGCAAGACATTAAATTAGTTAATGTATTTTATTGTCATTGATGTCAACTTGATATAATTTGATTGGTCATATACATATTGTCATAAACTTCAAGAAACCAAAGAGATAAAGTTTATGTTATTGGTAAACATAAAAATCTAGTGTACACCGAGTGATAGTAAACACTAACAGACAGTGCACATCGACGGATAGAGAACCCTGAGCAGTTCACAATGTATACCAAGCACCGCAACACCAAGCATAACTGAAGTGGTCACTGAGAAGAACTAAATTTGATACCGGAGGACAATTAGAGTCAATGACCGAGCAAACTAAGAGTTGATCACCGATCATAACAGGAGTTATAAAATGACAAAACACTTAGCTAGCAGGAGCTATATTTAGAGTTAACTGATTGATTGCTTTGTTTCCATCGATTGGTTGAACTAACAATTTACAACTAGTTTTATTCACAAGTTGTCAAGTAGAAATCTATGGAATAAAACTAAATCAAAGCTTTAAATATTAAAGCAATGCATGACAAGATTTGCGGATCAAGAATCTATCTACGTCAAGAACAAGAAAGACAAGGATTGTAAATGGTGAAATCGTGTATATATAAAGAGACAAGCAATTCATTATGAAAAGAGGAATTTTGAATATAATTCTGGTGAAGATAGAAGTCTTCACGCAGATCTAATCATACAGGCTAAAGAACATAGCTAAATAATTCTGCAGACACCGAGCAACAGAGAAGCAACAATATTCACCGAGCAGAAAGAAGAAAGAAGGGGAGCAAAGGAATTGAAGAGAACATTGATTAGAGAGGTATTATGGACTAACAATAGATCTAAAAATCTGTAAGTTTAAGTTGTATTGTTGAACAAATAATTTACTGTTTTAGTTTAACCATTGATTCATAAAATCTCTTAACTGAGTGGGATTTAACCATCCTTATTGTATTGAGATACTCAAGAGTATCAAAAGGTTTTCATGTTGAAAACATAGTGAATGCTAGGTCAAATTATAAACTATAGTTTTAAATCCTCTAACAAGGTCGCACTTAACAGTGTGTTTGTAACCTTTAATAGGGTTGGCTCTTCACCGAGCTCACTTTAGAAGAGTGAAAAGTTTGGGTTACTGGTCCCAAGTGATTTTTCCCTTAACAGGGTTTCCATGTTAAAAATCCATGTGTTGAATGTGTACATGGTTCATTACTTTTATGTTTTTCTTTACACATTACTAAAACAAGATTGGTCGATAAACACTAAGTTCAATTACCGCTATTTGGTAAAGACTAGAAAAAGGATAAACAATATACTCACTGAGCAGTATATATTTGATAAGATTACTTAAAGGTATACATCTTGTAGGACTGAAATATAACTAGAAGTATTATATATGTGATATAAGTTTTGGTTAGATTATTGGATTAATTTTGAGGCCACTGATTCACCCCTCCCCCCAAGTTATTCTAACACCATAGGTGGTGGTCTTTTGTTGCTACCTATTCTAATTGACCTTTAATCTGCAATTTATTCTTATGTGTCCAAATTTGTTGTATTTGTAACATGTAATCGTAGCTGATTTTTCTTCTCTGATCTAATCTTGTTTAGTGCTAGATTGATCAGGTTTTTTACGTTCTTCCTTCTTGTGTCCATATTCATAGCAATTGAAACAATAACTAGTAAAGGGCCTATAAGGATTCTTACATCTACAATCCCTATTCATGTGATCAACTTTGTAACATCCAATGCATCTTCCTCTGAAAGGTCTGTATTATTCTCTAGGTTCCTCTTGTTTTATAAGATCTTCCTGTTGATTAGGTATCTCAATTGATTTCCCTTCATATTTTATTTCTTTAGATTTTGAGCATTCTACTTTATCAAAGCCAACTCATGTCATGTCACCTTTAGACTTTTTTTATTTCCCTCTATTCATCAATCTTGTCACTACTTGCATGAATTTTTTCAATGTGATTCTTTTCTTCAACAAGTTATCCCTTAATGATTTGGTTATATTTCTCTAATTCATGATACTTGGTTTTGTAGTCATCAAGTTCAAACTATATCTTTCCTATCTAAAAATTTTTATTCTTCAAGATCTCTTCATTTTTTGTCTTTTCATCCTTCCCTTATTGTATTTCGTTAACCATATGAATAGTGGTAGCTTTGTATTCATGCTTCAATGTCTCTTTGTCTTTTTCTAGTTGCTTAATCTGATCAAATATATTATTAGATCAGATTCATCTTGTATCTTATCCATAAGATCTTGTCTTTGGTTCCTGGAAAGTTAAAGATGCTCCTTAAGCTTCTTTATGAATATCTTATTTCTTCTCAATTTTAATTTCAACTCACCATTATCAAATTTTTTCTTATCAAGGTCTTCAAGTATTGCCTCAAAGTTTTCTTCTAAACTACTTGAATCCATTTGGATCTCCCTCAAGTTGTTAGGATTTCTCTCAAAGGGCCACAAGTGCTGGCCATTTTCCAATAATTACAAGATTTCTTAAATCAGATTAAGAAGGTTTGACCATATAAAATATAGGGTGATTCAATAGGGTATCCTAGAGATCCTCTACCCTCAGCCCAAGAGTTAATATATGATCCCTCTTAGCCTCATGTGGATCATTACATCCATGTGAGGTGGATTACCTAGTGAGGTATCCTATAATTGGTCCCCTCAATCTTGTCACTTCTATCCTACTTCCCATGATTAAACATTCTTAATGTATTTGTTTACCATAATAAAGAGCATGAGGAGAATTCACAAATGGGTGCCCTAGAATTTCATCATTTCTAAGCCCAAAGGTAGTACTCTTTATTCCCATTTGGCCCCATGAGACTCCTTGATCTTATACCATGAGGTGGTGTTCCTAGAAGATGACCCCATCATCATTCCCCTACTTGTAATTTTGAGTTTATTTACCATGGATGGTGACAATAATTAGATAGTATAAACATGAATACATTCTTATATCCTAATCACATGTTTCCTATATTAAGCTATTCATAGATAGTAACTCACCCTAATTTAGCAATATATCTATTATGTGATGTCACATAATCATAAACAACAATGCACATTAATTCAAAAGTGTGTAGATGTACACATAAATATTTTGTTATGTATGGAAATCCATACCAAAATCAATATATAATTTTCACTTGTAAGCATTCTTCCTTCCCTTCATTGAATCATTCCCTTCCTTTTTTCCAAATGAATTCTTCTCCCTTTTATATCTCCCAATATGAAGGATAAATCACGCATCTTCATCATCTTTGTTTTTGAAAGAGTCACAACTCTTGTGACTTAATTATATTGTAATTATCTTTTATTATAGGAATTTGGTGTCTTCTTTATTTTAATTTACTTAATATTTTTTCCCTTAATTTAATATAAGATGGATATCTTATTTAAACTGATGTTATGTGTATAAGCCATTAGTATGGAGTAGTTAAAGGCTATGAGCCCATGCAATTAATATTCTTGTGACTTCTCATTTGGTGGGGACATGACATACTTTTATTATCACAATACAACATAGTAGGATCATCCTTCATTATTTACAATATATTGCATAACATTATCAACTAGTTTTCTTGGAAATAAATGAAAGCGGAAACTTTGTATTTAGTTCCAATAGTAGAGAGAGATACAATGGTTTTAATAGGGAGATTCTTTCACCTAGTCATCTTGAATCACTCCTAGGTCTTTATTCTAGACCTAATAGGGCTTCTTCTCCAACCCTAACCTAAGGGTAGAACACTTGGTTCACTTACCCTTCACTTCAAGAACCTCACTACCAATAATGAGTTCATGCTTCACTGAACCTATTGTGGTAGATTCCACCAAACCAATACAATTCTGACACAAAAACTTTGGATGGTTGTCATCACACTAAATTCTTCCTATTGAATATGTTCTTGAAGGTTTAGAGCCAAATTTTATCCATTCTTCCATCGAGTTTCTTATTTCTAGGAGTAGGGCTAGTGGTTTCTTGTAGCCCTAATCAGTCTCCTAAATTGCAATAAATCTAAATTTTTTTGAACAAGCCCCCAAAATGATCTTGGATCTAGATACCCTTTTTGGAAACTCAAAATATTTATAGGGTGGGGATTCCTCAAGTCATTTGTACAGTACTTCAAAACTCTTAGAGATTGATTCCTTAAAATAGGGCTAATAGGACCAAATGATGCAAAACTCTAAAAAACCAGATGAAATGGATTTAGCGGCATTCATCATTTCTCATAGGGTCTTTTCAAATTCCAAATACCATCTTCCATGCATTGGATCTCACTATCCAATCCAACCCTGCAAATGTAACCTCATGTTCCTCTAAAATCCCTAGCCAGGCTATTACCAAGCTCTCCTAGGGTAAGAGATCAAAATCCACCATTGCAACTTCTGTAACTAAAAAAAAAAACTATTGTAAAATGAATCCTCTTTCATTCCTCCAAGGCACGGGTCCTTGCCATAGTTGGAAATTCGTAAGGAGCTATTTTACTATTTACAGTCTTGTTTGGTCCAAAGAACACAGAGCAGGAAGAACAATTTTCATACAACCTCAGAAAAAAGCTAAGAACCACTCCATTCCACACACAGCTATAAAACAAGTCTAAGAACATAATTACATTTGAAAGGAACCTAATTCAATCCATCCACAATGCTTGTTAATTGAAAACCACAAAATTGTGACAATACAGTAATTGCAACCTTCTATTACTTGGAAAATGTAACAAGAAAAAGTCCAACCTCATTAGAATGGCATGCAAGTCCTTAAATAGCTTTCTTCTACCTCAGACAACCACTCAAACTGACCCATAACTGCATTTAGGCACAAAGCAACATTTTAGCAAAATGTTGTCGAGCAACATTTTAGCAAAATGTTGTCGAGCAACATTTGAAAGTTGCAAATGTTGCTCAAGCAACTTTTTGCACTTTTTTACATTTTTTCTCTTTCACTATTCTAATTTCATGATTGGACACCATAAGGTCAAACACTATGTCCTAAGACCTAATACACCCCCAAAAAATGTACATTTAAGCATCTTGTTTGTCAAAACTATGTTTTAGCCCATTTAGTCCATCGAGACATTACAAAGGTCACTTGGACCAAAAACCACACAACTCAACACAAAACTCTCCTAAAACATTTCAAATTAATCTTAAAATTTCCTAAACACCCCCATCAACCATTAGAATACCTTTCACAACAAAAAGGAGGGCTCCATCCCTAGGTGCTCCTGCGCCAGGTTTGTTCCTTAGATTTAAAAGAAATGACAATAGAACATAGATTGAAATTATAACTAGAAGTAAATTTGTTAGCACCTATACAAGTTTCCTAATTTAAATACATGTTTCCAACCAATTTATTCTCCTTTGTATGTTGGAAATGAATATCATAGTGCAATTTCCCTCAAAGATACCTATGAATATCATAATGTAGTGTCTCTCAATGATATATATGAATTATCTTAGAAACACTCCAATATGTCTCCTTAGGTTCTAACATGAACCTAGTAATCAATATTTTGCATATGTGATATATGGTCTAGTAGTGGTTGAATAGAACAAGAAACCAATCAATTTTGTATATAGAGTATGAATCCTAGAAGTAGAATCATTAAAAATTGACAACTTAAGTCAAACATCCATAGGTGTAGCCATGAGATAGAAATCATTCATATGAAACCACTATTAAAATTATAATACACTTTTTTATATAGAAATATATTATTTATATCTTTACAAATTTCAAAGCTAAGTAAATAATACATTTATCATAAATCAATTTCATCTCAAGTTTTAACCAATAATTACTCTAAATTTTACAAATAAAGAGAAATCATTCCTAGTGTAAATTCCACATAGAGAACTAGAATCTAAATATCCTCATAATGTTTGATGTAAAAGTTAGGATCAAACTCACTCTTTACAAAATATTTATGCTAAAGGTAAGAATGACTTCTAGAATAACATGTTTTGGTGCATGTTTTAGACCATACAAGGCCTTCTTCAAAATATAAACAAAATTTTATTTGGAAGGTACTTCAAAACCTCTAGGTTGAGAAACATAAACATCTTTTTCTATTAAGATAGTTTATAAAGATACATTAACAAAAGAGTTGATAGACTAAAGTAGACTCAAAAAGTAACTAAGTCTGAGTAACAAACCACTATTCCAGTCATTTCACTATGATTGGATATACTGATAGTATATCACATATTACAATTTATAGAGGATAAGCATATAAGTTCCAAACTACAAATACAAAATAAATACTTTACATAACATAAACCAGTGACTCCCAAGATGTAATGACACTATTACTGCATTCTACCCTATCAAATTCATACGCTCCAAGAGGTGGATCAATATGAAGATGGATCTTAGACACATCCTTCTCAACCTTCTCCAACCTTTGGTCTTTCTCCTCAATCTTCTTGTTTTCTTCTTCTATGTTGATGTTCTCCTCCTTGACAAACTTCTTGAGATTGGCCAATTCCTCTTGATTTAGCATGTCAGAGTAAGAATCAAAGTAGTGCATAGATTGAACATCATCTTTTTATAGGATCATGGCTCCTTCTCTAACTAGAATCATAATTCTATCGTTAGGCACCTCAAAGACCGCAGAAACCTGTGACATGATGTTAAAAAAGGTGAGTTTGAAATTAAACTCAGTAGGATCCCTCCTGATGTTTTGAAAAACTTCCTCATTCATTCTCCTTCATAAATACCAAAGGATCTTGAAGTGGATAAATTAAGCCAAAATTTGTTTGAACTAAGATCAAACTCATAAAAAAATCCAACAATAAAGTCAAGCCATAAAGGAGTATATTTGGAATTCCAATTAACATCCCTGCCAAAAAATAGAGACCAAATAGCACATGCAAACTTGCAATCAAAAAATAAGTGTTTAAAAGTTTCATTGCAACCACATAAAGCATAAATAACTGGGTTAATCCCTACAAAATAAAGTGCATTCCTAATGGCCAGCTTCTTCATTAACACAATCCAACGAAAACAAGATTTCTTAGGTTCCAAAGGAGAGTGCCATAATAAATTAAAAATAAATTTCCATTTAGAAATTGACCAGTTAAGATCCCAACTAGTATTGATCCAATTAAAAATAGCATTGTCATGTTTTAGCATGTTGTACAGCTTCATAGTCGAGATATCCATAATTCCAGTACCATCGAGCCATTTAACATGTGCAATGCATTGCTTACTATCCACAACTTTTCTAGTAAAAAGGTAACCTGTGGCTTTATACATAAGTGTATAATTTTTTTTCTGAGAGGCTAGAATACCAAATTTATCTCTAATCTCCCCCCAGTGTCCCAACCAGTATATCTCTGATATATGAAATGCCCTTTTTATTTCATGTTTTTATAGAGCAACTCTGGGTAAGAACTAGAGGCTAATTGTTAAGTTAAATCCCCCACCAAATAGATCTATATGCTACTATGAAAATAGGAGGGCCATTCACAACCTTCTTGAAACATAATAACCCCCTCACCTGAGACCAAGCATTCCATTGAAGTGATTCCTCATTCATCTCCATCAAATTTTGCATTTTAGGATAAATATGTATACCTCAACTACTACCAATATCCTCCCCTAGTTGAGTTGCACCTTCTTCAACATCGATAGGTTTTTCTTCAACATCGATCAGTTACTCTTCGATAAGTTCCATATGACCTTTCATTTGGTCATCCATTTTATGATCATATTTCCTTGTTCTATTCCTTTGATTTCCCATTGCTCAAATAGAAGCAAGAAATTTTTTTTTGCTTTAATTCTTCTTGACTAAAAACCTTGCCTTCACACTCCTCCAAAAACAAAATGCCTTTGTAGCTTCCCTGAAAAATGCCTCCTAGCTTCAAAAAACTCATATATTCTAAAATAATGAATGAAATTCGCAATTGTTATTTATTTTTTAAAAAATAACTTTTATATATACCCTTCTCTTTGAAAGGGTGGGTCGCCCATGCGACCGCTCGTGGGGGACCAAACCCTAAGGGTACTCGGTTGAGTCTGCCTAGGTGGCATGCCATGTTGGCAGCCAAACCTCTAAAAACACAAAAAAAAGTCAGAAGTTTGCACTTTTGATGTTCTGTTCTCTGCTCAAAATAGAAAATGTCAAAAAACTAAAAGTACCCTTTTCAAGATCTCAAAACTACGATTCTTGACATAAATTTTATATTATTTCAACTACAAAACGTTGAACAAATTCACTAAAAGCTACATGTTGGTATATTAAGCTTTGAGAATTCATTGATTCAGAAAATATTAAAAAAATGCTAAATCAATTTAGAAATTTTTAAAAATCATATACAACATTGGAGAAGAGATTCCTCTTCAAAAATATGTAATTTATTTGGTTTTTGGTATAGTTTTGATAGGGGAAAAGTGGAGGGAGATAAAAACTGTTGATTTCAGGTAAGCCGACTTTGAATACTTATAACGGACAAACTACAGATCGAAAACACTTCTTTATTTTTTTTGCACTAGCTATACATGTTATATAAAACATATTCTAAAATTGGAGGAAAAACAATGTTTTACTTATAATGATTTGGCAGGAAGTAGACTCCCTGATTTGCAGTATTTTTTAGGAAATAAAAAATAGACCTAAACATTTTAAAAATATATTAATTTTTGTTCAATTTTTTTTTAAGAATTATATGCATAAAATTCATCCTATTTTACACATTTCATCACTTTACATCATCTTCATATTCTCAAAAGAAATGTGACTTTTATGTCCTTGAAGTTTTACAATTTTGGTGTTGTTAACCTTTTCCTTTGTAAAAGGGTTACAACTTATTGTGCTTTTACCCTTGTAAATGAAGGCATAAAAACTTATTATGGAGGGTGTTAAAATTTTTGTTTATACTCTACATAATAACATCTACCTCATTTCTCTTTGATGAGAACTAGACTAATTATTTCATACTAGCACATTTAGAGTTTCTCCTTGCCCTTTTATTTTCTTAAGTTTTCTTTTACCTTTCATACATTGAAGTGAGAAATATTGGAAATCCTTAAGAGACCACATCATACAAGGGATCTACCCCTCTCAAACATAGAGAAAAATATGGACCCTTATAAAATGTTGTCCAATTATTAAAATATCTTTTGTTTCTCTATACATTGTAAAAATAGTTATCCACTAGAGCAACAACAAATCAATTTCCTAAAATAGTATAAGAAATTCAATACCAAGCAACCTTTCCTCCTAAATTTTTCAAAGAAACAAGCTTCCATGGTCATCAAAAAATATGTCTATTAGTTGACCAGTGAAACAACAAATAGAGTGGATCACAAAATGATGCAACTAATTTAAAAATAGTTTTTTTTTGTCATCCATGCATGTTCTTGATAAATCATCCCTGCACCTAGTTCATAAACTACCAATATAATATTTACAATGTGTATTTCGTTTGAATAAATTAAAAAACATAGACTTTTCTAGCCAACAACATTGACACAACATATAATTGCGATATATATATATATA
>MU223757.1:754190-786862 GCA_018584345.1 Thuja plicata
TATATATATATATATTTTGGTATCATGTAGGAAACACTTTCGATGCCTATTTTGGCAAGAAATTACTTTCTCTCCATCTCAAATAACCAATCTCATCATAGTCTAGATCTTACAAGGACCACACAGATTAGCATCATAAGCTCTTGATTATGTCTCATAGAATGCAACCATGCTTATGAGCCTCCAATAAAGTGCTCTACCTTTTCCAAGTCCTTCAAATATCCTCAAAGTGAGATAAGGATGACACTTTTTAAACCCTATCAACTAAATTTAGTTGGGATTTCATCATTGATTTTTTTTGCTTGTTTGGTAAATTTATACAACTTCTTGCTTTAGATTGATTATTTCAGTCCCATCTCCAACTTCAACCATCTCCTCATGTAATTCAGCTAGATTTAGCTCTTCATTTGCATAAAATACCATGAGATGACCTTTCATTTTTGAATTAGTTAGCCTACTCAAGCAATCAGTGAATGCGCTAATATGAAAGTTTCATTTTCTTTCTACACACCTAGTTAAAAATTTATTGTCCTTGAAACATCTTTATGGTACCTTCCATATCATTTATTGTATGGCATTGCTACAATGAAAACTTCTTTTGTGTGGTCATTATTTTAAATTGAATTATCACTTCAATTAGATGTGCATTAGGAGTATCTTTCAAAACCTTCATCTATATATAATCTTACACCACTTTTATGTGGAGGGTGTGTAATCTATAATCTCTTTACACCATGCCTATATCTCAACTGGGTTTTGTTCTTCATCTACATAAATTTGAATCTAGACATTGCAATAAAATCCAATTACAATAGGAATAATGATTGTATATACTATGTAAGAAGAATTTCAAAATAATGCAAGTACTATAACTTAAAATAACTTTACATCATCATATTCTGTATAAATTGACTACATCTAAGTGAGATCATAAACATAAATGCATGCCATTTAACATATAAATTGATTAAGTAACGAGAGATCATCTTATTACATATGTACAAACATTCATATATACTTGGTGGTGTTATATAGAAGCTCATTTAATTCATATACAAAAATAACATTTATATTTTTTTGTATACAAACATCAAATATATGATGGTATTTTTTTACATATGTCCATCCTTATACATAAAAATATCATGGTACACATGAATTTTGTAGGATTTGAGAAACATGCAAATCCACAGAACCTGAATACACCTGCATGCAAATAACCTGATACAAAGTAGAAGCGCAAGAATGAAAAAGCAGAACTCAGAGATGCTCAAAAGGAGAGTCACAATATTATTCTCTAAGTTATGAAAAAACATTACAAAGTTCAACCTATAAAGGTGAAAAAACCCTAAAACAGAAATGCTAGGTTGCGCAATATAATTAATATAAACTATTAATTATATGCACCTAAGAGATAGCTTAAGCAAAAAAGAGTAAGTAAACTAATTGATTACTCTAACACCCCCCCTTAAGCGAAGCTCAGGAGGAAAGCTAACCTAGCACAGCTAAGAAAGCAGGAAATGGGTCTCGGCAACAAGGCCTGATCAGGTACCCAACAACAAGAAAATTTCTGTAAACCGGAGACAAAGGAGAAAACCCAGTGGGAAAAACTCCTCTCCAAAAAGAGATAAAAAAGAAAGCAAAGACAAAAAGAATGACTTCAAGAGACTCTCTCAAAGCCAGTAGTACAATGCGTGCTGCCAACCCCCCGTGAGAGAGGGTCAAGGCTCCAAAGCCCCCCCGGAATGAAAGAACCCCTGGATCAATGAACAAACCACCATGACTCCAATGCAAAGGAGTGAAAGGAAGTGGGCACTGAAGAGGTGACCTCGAAAGATAAGGTGTCACTGGAAGGCTGAGCTGATGCTCAAAGGAGTAGACACGAGGATCTTGAAAGGGAATCCCTAATGTAAGAGGTATGACAGGTGTGCTGACACTGTCAGCAAAGAGGAGATGAGTGTCCTCTAAAGATTCCTCAACAACTGCACCTGGTGGCTCAATGAATGGAGCTGAAGGGTCAAGCAGTGCTGAAGATGAATCCAGCTGAAGAGAAAAGTACTCCTCAGGATGAGGTGTGGTAGTCACAACACTGGCCTCGGGAACAACACAAAGGTTCAAGCGACCTGACTGCACCTCATGATGCTCTCTCGAAAGGGGAGAGCTGAGCTCCGACAATGGAGATGGTGGACCAAAGTGAGAGAAGCTGTAGAGACGGGTGGAATGATCAACTATCCCTGTAGCAATAATGCCTCCTGTCACACTATCCTTGATGAAGGTTGAATCGGCCGTGAACTCAACTGTCTTCCCTGACCCACTGTGAGTAATCTGATAAATTGAGAGAAGGTTTGCAGAGAGAGATGGAACATACAATACATCATTGAATGTGCCATCCTGAATGCTGACCAAACCTGTCCCAAAAACTGTCTGTACAGTGTTATTCCCCATGAGAATATGAGGAATAGGAGAAGTCTCAAAAGAAGAGAACAAATCATAAGAAGATGCCATATGGTGAGAAGCACCTGAATCCAGTATCCAAGGGACCTGTGAAGGGGATGCAACAGATGCCCGTAATGCATGACCCTGTCCAAAATCCTGTCCAGATGTCGAAGAAGAGGCAAAAGACTGAAATGCGGACCCCTGTGAGGTGGAAGAGGATGGAGAGGAAATAGTGCTCTTCTGAAGGAGAGCTCACAAATCTGCAATCTGTTTCTCATAGCCATCGAATCTCTTTTGAAAACACTGGGACTCATCATTGGGCCCCTTCTGACAATACGAACAAGTGGGGTTCTGAGACTTTTGTTTCTCCTTCTTAGAAGAAGATGGTGGGCTAGTAGAGTGCTGAGAAGAGGAATCAGATATCTGCTTCAGCTTCGGCTTCTGTGTATCCTAAGATGACTTGGCAAGCAATGCCTGTGACTGCGAACCTGTAAGAGAATCCATCTGACTGAGCTTGGACTGCTCATAAGTTAACCTGTCACAGAAGGTCTCAAAAGAGGGCATAACATGTCAAGCACCCAGTGCATCCATAGTGGAGTAGAAGGTAGAAGTGAAAATCTAATAAGGACCACGAAGCTTGGAGAGTATCAGGAAGATACACTCATCATCTAACTTCGTCTTTCCAGCAACCTGTAAAATAGATCAAAGAGACTTGAACTTCATCAGGAAGTCCTTAATGCTAGTGAAGGAGTCAGGTGCCAAGGAGGTGAACTCTGCATCTATCTGGAGAATCTTGAACTGATCCATGGTGCCAAACAAGGTGGATAACTTGTCCCACATATCCCTGGGTGTAGTTAGACCATCCAAGTGGAACAACAACCCATCTGAAATGTTCATGGCAATGAGGCCCATTACCTCATCCATCCTGTTTCTGTGCATAAGAGCCTCATAAGGCCTCTAAAGAATTGGTTGAGCCACATCCATGCAGGACCATAAACCTCGTGACATGAGGAGTCTAGTCATGTGTGGCTTCCATGTGTGGTAGTTATGAGGTGTCAGTCGGGCCACAGAGGGGTCCGACATTGAAAGAAGAATAAGACGGAAGAAGAAGGGTCTTTCTAAAGGAAATTGCAGAAAGTAAAATACACCCCCCCACAATGTATAATCCTATCCCCCGTACACCACAAATTACTATGAAAGCACAAGAAATGAGAAAAAAACCTGAGTTCCAGAAGCAGAACAGGAGCACAAAGGAAGGTATGACTTTGACTGCAAAAACCATAAACCAAATGGAAAAATCAAGAAATGAGACCTACACCAATGTGACGGGCTTGGAAACACCTTTCTGACAATATTTTTTTTTCTGAAAAAGGACACCGTATGCCCAAGTTATGAGCAAAAAATTGACAGGTACCCTGAAGAGTGAGCTTGTTGGAAAAAACCAGTCCCTGGGCTAAATTTGACGCCCGTATGGACGTCACTGGGCTGTCTGGGCGGTGCCGCTGGTGGTGGTGGTGGCCGAGCGGCTACCGGGTGGCCCGCGGGTGGCGCTACAGTCAGGCGACATAGCCAGCGGAGGTTGCGGCCGGGCGGAGAGGAGGTTGCGATCGGGCGGGCCGGGGGCGGGCGGCGACCGAGCGGCCGGGTGGCGACGCGGTTGTAGCAGAGTGGCATGCTGGCCAATGGCTGCGCGCGGGTGGTGCGCCCAATTTTTTTTTTAAAAATGCAATTTTTTTAATCTTTTTCGAGTTTTTGCCTTGATTTTTGTGCCCGTACGGCCCTAGAAGGCAAAATTTTTTTCCATGTGGTCATTGTGACCAAAATAGTCAAAATTTATATTTTTTTGACTCTCCTGGGCCTTCTGAACGCAATGGTGGAGTTTGTTTTGGCTCAAACAGCTTCAAAAAATGGCGCCTCCTTAGAAATGACAAAAAAACCCCAGAGAGGCTATGACTGATGTCTTCAAATCGCGGCTTCAAAAAACCTTCAAACCAGGCAGTGACAGGGTGGCTCTGATACCATGTAGGATTTGAGAAACATGTAAATCCACAGAACCCGAATACACCTGCATGCAAATAACCTGATACAAAGTAGAAGCGCAAGAATGAAAAAGCAGAACTCAGAGATGCTCAAAAGGAGAGTCACAATATTATTCTCTAAGTTATGAAAAAACATTACAAAGTTCAACCTATAAAGGTGAACAAACCCTAAAATAGAAATGCTAGGTTGCGCAATATAATTAATATAAAGTATTAATTATATGCACCTAAGAGATAGCTTAAGCGAAAAAGAGTAAGTAAACTAACTGATTACTCTAACAAATTTTTTTTGGTGCAGGTTAAAAATAATGCATTTATTAAGCATATGTTTGAAACGTGATGGGGGCATGGAAACCAATTTAAACTATGCTAGAAACAATTTATTTGGAATGGTTACACATCAAACTAACAATCATAGCAAATTCAACTACTCATTTTATTAAGAAGTACCACATGGATGTCAATAAATGTAGCCTATATGAATTATTGAGCCCTCTCTCCTACATGGTCATCCCTTAGCATACAATATTTTATAGGTATATAAATGGAACGGTGTTCAAAAGTTAGATTTACACTTGAAATCGATTTAGACATATAACAAGATGAGATTGATCATATAACCTTATTTTTTAATCCAAAATTAGATGAGGTTTATGTTGTATATGTTCTATTAGACATGTGAGAGAATGCATTTGACACAATGTATTGGTTGACAAGTAGCAATTACATAAATTTATGTGTATAAATAAAATGATATTAACGTATTAAGTTTAAATGTGGAAGCAATGTACAACATGATTGAATAATTTATTTGAAAATATTTAAGTATGATTATAATAATAAGGTTTGGAATTTCACATAGTTGAGTTGTTTGTATAGAGGACAATGATTAGATAGGAATTGAGGGGGTTAATCTACTAGAGAATCCTATGACCAATATCAATAACCCAAATGTCATGCTTACTAACTTTAGAAATAAGTGATGTTTCTACATACCTTTCATCTTCATTTGAATCATCTTTCAAAGTTACAAACACTGTCTCAATATCTTCACTGTCAAAACCACTGTCATTAACTTTATCTTCAGCAATGTAACAAGCCTTCTTGCCTTTGTCTTTGTAATCTCAGTTATCTCTTCTGTCATACTGCCGGTTGCTTCTGTGGTCTTGTTCATCTTTTCTATCATTAGGTCTATCATTTCTTTCATCATTCTTTCTGTTAGGACATCTTGCAGCAAAATGACCAATCTCTTTACAGTTAAAACATATCAAAGGTAGTTTGCATTTATATCTTCCTTTACCTTTGTGCAATCTTCTAACCATTAAAGCTTCAAGTTCATCAAGTTCTTTATCATCACTATCACTGTCACTGTTATTTCTGATTATGTGTTTGCTACTAGATTTACCAATTTTCAAAGTAGACATAAATGCAGATTCCATAAAAGGTACAATGTTGTTGTCAAAATTATTTAGCTCAAAAGAAATCAATCTTCCAACAAAACTATCAACAGTAATATTATTTCCAAGTGCTGCTCTCATTTCATGTATTGCAGAGACTCTTATAGAATAAATAGACAATAAAGTACTAAGAATCTTACTCACAATAGTGCCTTTATTAATAGTTCCACCCGCTCCTCGAATAGCATTCACAACTTCCTTAAGTCAGGTACTATACTATGTTATGTTCTCTCCTTCTTTCATTCTCATGTCATCAAATTTTCCTCGGAGACTTTCAACTTTAGCTCTCTATACATTTGCATCTCCTCCATAAAATAGTATAATCTTATCCCACATCTGCTTGGCTGATGTACATGACTTGATATCTTTAAATTCAGCATCGGTAATTGAAGAAGCAATCTCCACCATTATAACATTGTGTTCATGTTTCTCTTTCATCTGATTAACAGTCAAGGTTCCAGTAGGTAAAATGAATTCATTATCCAGGTATATTGCAATGTCATCTCCAATCCCTGATATGTGTAGTCTCATCCTACTTTTCCATGTTGAGAACTTCTCCTTGTTCAGCTTCGGGGCATCTCTCTTATACATCTTGTGATCTTTCACTTAAGTCCTTCAAAACTTTTCTTCTAAGCATTGTATGCTATGATACCAATTGTTAGAATAACCGAGAGGGGGGTTGATTCAGTTAGCTCCCAATTACCCTACAATCCCAAATTCCTCCAGATGTATATAAAAACAATTTCAAACATATAATTCAACTTGGTGAAATGTATTTTGTAATCTCAAACTTTAGTCAATAGTGTTTACCAAGTATCAGTAAATTAATACTGTGATTACCAATCAATGTCAATAAAGTAAAGTGTAAAGAAAAATAACAATCCACAAAAATCATGCACATTGACACATAGATTTTTAACATGGAAACCCTGATAAGGGAAAAACCACTTGGGACTGGTAACCTAAAATATTTCACTCTTCTGAAGTGAGCTCGGTGAAGAGCCAACCCTGTTAAAGGTTATAATGCACACTGTTAAATGTGACCTGGTTAAAGGATTTAAAACTAATAGTTCTCTCTTAACCATGCATACACTATGGGGTCAACAAGAAAACACTCAACATTCATTAGAATGTCATAATAATGACTTTCACATCCTAATCGGTTAAGAGATTTATCTGTAAGAATGGTTAAACTGATACAATAATGATCTAATTCAAATACAACTCTGTTTTGTATATTTTTCAAATCTATGCTAAGTACATAATACCTCTGATCAATTTGTTCACTTTAGTTCATCTCATACTTCATACTTTGTTCTTCTCGGTAATGCTCTTTTCCTCTGTTGCTCGGTGATGTCTGCAGAAAACGCTCGGCTATGTCTTTAACCATTTTGATCAGTCATGCATAAAATTCACATGTGCACATCAGGTATGATTCAAAATGAATCTCTTTTCTCTTATATAGACATCATAACTTATTTACTTTCCATCCTTTGGATTTTGCCGCTTAATCTCCATCATTGATTTTACCGATTAAACCATCCTCCACAGTTGTGTTAAAAACACGTTTCAAGCTTTGTCGTCTGATCTTCCTTGAATTTTCATAACCATTTGATCAACATAACAAACCTTATCATTTACCTCAGAATCATCAATTGTCAGCTCAACATTCTAGTTGGCCTCGGTTTGATTAAATTGCTCAGTCAATACCGTGTTGTATCGGCAATCCCTAGCTCGGTTATCACTGTGCTCGCTATACACTATGTTTTACTCGATGTTCACTCTCTCTCAGTGTATACAAAACTCTTCATTTACCGACCACATAAACTTTGTTTGTTCCAAATCTTCAATCCATAGTAGATGTCTGTCACCATAATGATACTCAAATAAGTTGACATCAATGACAATACATTAACTGATAATGTTTATCATCATATCTGTAACTCAGTTGACTATCAACAAATGACTTCAAACATACAATCAGTTGTAGTTCATCAACTTGAGCATAATATTACTAGAAGTTGTTGTAGTTGTTGTAGTAGGATTGATATTGGGAACAATATGTATCATTTCAATGATGTGGTTGACATATATTATTTCGTTGAATGAGATTATAGCTTGTTATATAAAATATATGTCCATAGATATGATTACTATGAATATTTTTCATATCTAGGGAAATAGCACAAATAACTGAACATGTTCCAATAATCACACACTCCACACACACTTGACCTCCCAATCACTAATTTTAAATGAGCCCCAAAAATGATAACATGTCTAGCTAATCATTTTTTAACTTTTTTGGTTGGTAATTGGCCCATTCGTATACCATTATTGGGACATTTGTGCATGACTATTGGGATATTTGTGCACAAGTATTGACAATTTTAAGTGAACAATAATCTAGTGCATCTTTGAATAGGTGTCGAGCGACACTTTGAAATGACCACTTTTTGACCCTCTGACACTTGACGATCTCTACAAGGAGTTTCATTAATACCTAGAAGCCAAGAATTTTTTTTAAGGTGTCAACTCGCATACGAAGATAACAACAAAAAAATCAAGATGCATATGCTTCTGAATTAAATTGTGTAACTTTTCTTTGCACCAGCTTTTAATTTTTGTTTGTTGGTTTTTTATTTGTTAGTGTGGTATATATATATATATATATATATATATATATATATAAGTGGCAAGCCACTGACATATTTATTTATATTAATAATATCTGGTTCAAGAACTCCCGGAGGAAAGAACTAGTGAAGAAAACCTCCATTCCTTGCTCATTACAAAAAGAAATGACTAATATTAATAATTTCCTATATACATTCTACATTCTAAATGCCCAAAATGCATTTAGGAAATGTACACATAACCAAAATTAAGCTTACCACACACACACACACACATATATATATATATATATGTTTGTATTTATATATTGACATACTATACATATTTGCATTTTTTTTTAGTTTCTTTTGGTTTGTATCTTTTTGTGATGCTTTTGATTTTTCTTTTTTTAGTTTCCACATTCTTATATTGTTTTTAATGTTTGTTTATATTAGCTCTCTTAACCCCTTGAACCGTGTGCAAATAAATACAATCTTTAATAGAACCCAAAAACTTGTCGTTTGAAAGAAATACAATTAAAACTCTTAACAATTAACATTATATCTCTATTTTGGTAAAACTGTTTATATATTATGAATAATTTATTTTTAATCAACTAAATTTGATTTAATGAATATTTTTGTTACGAAATTCAAATAAATTCAAAGAATCGTATTTTTTGTTGGTCCTTCCATCTTTCCCATTTGCAACACAGGTCTGAACGACTTCTTGACTGGTCGTATTTGGTTTCACTAGGGTTTGGGGCAGCGAGCAGTTTGATATTTAGAGGGAACTCACTGAAATTTGAGATTAGTACTGATTTTTGAGAAATTACTGCTCATATCTTAAGTTCTGAAAACCCTCGTTTGTTTTTGTCAATTGTTGTTCTAGTTCTGGAGCTTGCAGCATTTTGATGAAACAGTTTAACTTGGTAGCAAACAATGATTCATTTAATCATATATAAATATGGAGGCTGTGGTTGGGCGAATGCCAGGCTTTACCTGTATTAGCAATGATTTAGGAACAAGCTTTAGGGAAAATTGTAGAAAATATCCACCTAAGGAAGGCAATCTTAAATTAAGGGTCGCTAAATCATTAAAGATTAAACAAAATACCTCAGGCGTGAAATATGGTGGGCGTATTCCAGACCTTATGAAAGCACTGGAATGTAGGAAGAATATAGATGAGGCACTCGGTCCTTGGGAAGACACATTAAAGGCGAAAGAGATGAGCATCATACTCAATCATCAGTCCAACTAGGAGAGAGCTGTTGAAATCTTTAGGTGGTTTCAAGATAAAGGTTGCTATCAAATCGATGTTTTTCACTATAGTATCCTGCTTAAGATTCTTGGGAGAGCGAAGAAATGGGATTATTTGAAGGAATTCTGGGAGGAAATGGTGAGAAATAAGGTGTCGCCTACAAATACCACTTATGCTACAGTGATTGATTCTTACGGAAAAGCTGGGCTGAAAGAAGAGGCTCTCCTGTGGTTGGACCACATGGTAGCACAAGGCCTGCATCCAAACGAGGTCACCGTGAGCACAGTAGTTCACATTTTAAAAAAGGCTGGGGAGTATGACAAAGCAGCACAATTCTTTCAAGATTGGAGTGACGGAAAACAATCATCTCCGGGCTCTGATTTGTCGCTTAAAGGAGTTGCCAATTATAACAACAAGACCATGGACCCTTCCAATTGTGACGCTGAATTGTGGAGGCCAAGAAACCCTTACACATACAATACCCTAATTGATACATATGGAAAGGCGGGCCGGCTCAAAGAAGCTTCAGATGTATATTATGGTATGTTGAAAGAAGGAATTATTCCAGATATTGTTACATACAATACAATTATTCATATCTGTGGAATTAATGGACGCTTGGAGGAGGCAGATGCACTCTTGATAAAGATGGAAGAGCTTGGTTGCATCCCGGATGAAAGGACATACGCCACACTTATCTCATTGCATGCCGAACATGAAAATGTTGATAAGGCATTATGGTACTTCACAAAGATGAAGGAGATAGGGCTTATTCCTCATGATGTAAGTTACCAAGCTATTCTGTATGCTTTTAGTATCATAAACAGGGTCGATGAAGTTCATATTGTAATTCAAGAGATGGAAGAATTGAGTGTTGAGATTGATGAAAACTCACAGTCAGCTGTTCTTAGGATGTACTTACGTTTGGGGCTTTTGGATCAAGCATGGGCATGGTTTAAAAGGCTACATGTTGATGGACGGATGAGTTCTCAATGCTATGCCACCTGCGTGGATGCGTATGGGGGACAGGGATGTTGGGTAGAAGCTGAAAAGGTGTTTAACTGCAGTCAAGAAAGAGGGAGAAAAGTGAGTGTGCTGGAGTTCAATGTCATGATAAAGGCCTATGGAATTGCAAAATTTCAAGACAAGGCTCTGAAGTTGTTTCAGAGAATGGAGAGTCTAGGGGTTACACCTGACAGATGCACGTACAATTCTCTTACTCGAATGTTTGTTACTTCAGATTGTTTGAATGATGAAGCTCTAGAAGCTTTAGTGTCTCTCTGTCAATTACAGACTTTGAATCCTGACATATCTTTTTGTAATGCTATTATAAATGCATTTAGTAGTGCAGGAAGGATCGATGAAGCTTCTAATATGTTCACGAGCCTACGTGCCAGAGGCCTTGAGCCAGATGCAACCACTTACAGATATATGTTTGATCTTTATACTCGAGCTGGGCTGGACAGTGAGGCACAAAAAATATTAGAGCACTTAGAGGAAAAGGAGTGGGCAGATGAAGGGTCCTTTGACTTGATATTCTCCTTCAATAAAAAAATGAAGAGATACGATAAAGCCATTGGAATTGCAGAAAAAATGCTGGAATCAGGGTTTCTTTCTAGTATTCTTTCTTTTAATAATGTCATTGAGCTATATGTTGAAGAAGGGAGACTAACAGAAGCGGCTAAAGTTTTGCAGAAAATGTTAAATGCAGGAGTTTCTCCCGATAAGACTACATGTAAATTGTTGAATGTACTTTTAGTGAAAGGAGGCATTAGGAAATGGATAGCAAAACAGCTTGAATATCCTAGTATCCAGCCACTGATAAGCACAGTATATTCCGTAGTGGGAATGAATGATGAAGCTTTAGAAACTTTAGGACTTCTCAGTGAATTGTGGAGCTTGAATCCTTGCTTATCATTTTGTAATGCTATTATATATGCATTTGGTACTGCAGGTAGGATAGATGAAGCTTCAAAGATGTTTATGAGCTTAGGTTCCAGAAGCCTTGAGCCAAATGCAACCACTTACATGTTTATGCTTGATCTATATACGCGTGCTGGGTTGGTCAGGGAGGCACAAGAAATATTTCAGCACTTACAAGAAAAGGGGTGGGCAACTGCATTGTCATATGCCTTGCTATTGCCCTTCAACAAAAAAATAAAGCAATACGATAAAGCCATTAAAATTACAAAAGAAATGCTGAAATTAGGGCTTTGTACGAGGATTTTTGCGTTTAATAATGTCATTGAGCTCTATGTTGCAGCAGGGAGACAAAAAAAAGCCGCTGAAATTTTGAAGGAAATGTTAAATGTAGGAGTTTCTCCTGACGAGACCACATGTAAATTATTGGGTGTACTTTTAATGAATGAACACATTAAAAAATGGATAGCAAAGCAGCTTGTACTTTTACATAAAGATGGGAATATCCAGCCACTAATAAGCATAGTTTATTCTACAGTGGGAATGAATAAAGAAGCTTTAAAAACTTTAGGACCTCTCAGGGAATTGTGGAGCTTGAATCCTTCCTTATCTGTTTGTAATGCTTATATATATGCATTTGGCAATGCAGGCAGGCTTGATGAGGCTTCAAAGATGTTCGTGCACTTAGGTGCCAGAGGCCCTGAGCCAGATACAACCAGTTACAGGTACATGCTTGATCTGTATAGGCGAGCTGGCTTGGTGAGTGAGGTGCAAGAAATATTTCAGCGCTTAAAGGAAAAGGGGTGGGCAAATGAATGGTCATTTGCTTTGACATTATCCTTCTACAAAAAAAAGAAGAGATACGATAAAGCCATTCAAATTGCAGAAGAAATGCTGCATTCATGGTTTCTTACTAATATTTTCTCTTTAAATGATGTCGTTGAGGTCTATGTTGAAGAAGGGAGACTAAGAGAAGCGGCTGAAGTTTTGCAGAAAATGTCAAAATTCGGAATTTTTCCTAATAAGAATACACGAAGACTATTGTGTAAATTTCTATTGAAAGGAGGGATTAAAGAATGGACTATGAAGCATCTTGAGCCTTCCCATAAAGATTGTACTATTCAGCCTCTAATAAACCCATTTTATTCCAATTTGGGAAGGAATGAGGAAGCTCTAAAAACTTTAAGACCTCTCAGTAAACACAGACATTGAATCTTGACTTAACTTTTTACAATGCTATTATATATACGTTTGGCATTGTGGGAGAGATTATTGAAGCTTTTAAGCTGTTCATGAGCATGCATGCCAGAGGCCTTCAGCCGGATACAACACTTACTGTTATTTGTTTGATCTCTATTTTTGAGTTGGGTTGGTCAGTGAGGCACAAGAAATATATCAGCACTTAAAGGGGTGGTTAAATGAACGGTCACTTGCCTTGATATTGTCCTTGGATAGAAGACAAAATAAATACGATATAGCCCTAAAAATTGCATAAGAAATGCTAGAATCAGGATTTCCTTCTGATGCTCGCTATTTTAATGTGGTCATTAGACTCTATCTTGAAGTTGGAAGAGTTAGAGAGGCGTCCAAAGTTTTGCAAAAAATGTTAAATTTAGGAGCTCCTCCTAGCGAGAGTACATGTGAGTTATTGGGTGCTCTTTTAATTAAAGGTGAGATTCCAATATGGACATCAGAGCAGCTGAAGTCTTGCCATAAAGACACTTGTATCCAGCCATGATAAGCATAGCTCATTGTATAGTGAAGATGAATGATGGAGCTTTACAAGCTTTAGGGCCTCTCAATGAATTAAAGAATTTGAATTCCAACTAGTCATTTTGTAATGCTATTATATGAGTATATTTGTATCATAGGCAGGTTCAATGAAACTTTTGAGATGTTTATAGACATGCATGTCGGAGGCCTTGAGCCAGATAACATCACTTACCAGTTACCACAAATGTGACAATTGTCTGTGCAAAGTTTCAGTAGAAGGCGAAGAAGAATGTTTCATCTTTTGAAGCAAAAAGGATTTCAGCCTGATGTTACACGTTTGAAGATGTTATGAAAGTGTTGGGAGGGATCACCTGTATTCCAATTCTAAGCTTTTTATGAAGCTAAGGATCAAATTATAAAGTGGATTGCAGATTTAGCCTTTTTGACTTCTCACTCTTAAAGGCTTAACCTTATAAGGCTCATCTGCATTCCAATTCTATCATATCCTTTTTTCCTGATGATGAATAACTGAGAGTGATTCAAAATGTCAAATGAAAACTATATACATAGTTTAATCCAGAAGATTACAGTTACATTTCATGGACCGTGGAAAACTAATCCCAGCAATCGACGCCCTTCATGGGAGGGAAATGGTTTCTAATGCTAAGTTTTTTGTGAAGCTAAGGATCAAATTATCTGACTTCTCACCCTCAACTTTATAAAGCTCATCTGCATTCCAATTCTCTCATATCCTTTTTTCCTGATAATGAATATCTGAGAGTGATTTGAAACGTCAAATGAAAACTGTGTACACAGTTTAATCCAAAAAATTACAGCTACATTTCATAGATTGTGGAGAACTAATACTGACGATTGATGCCCTTCATGGGAGGGAAATGGTTTCTAATGCTAAGATTTTTGTGAAGATAAGGATCAAATTATTGAAGCGGATTGCAGATTTAGCCCTCTTGACTTCTCATCCTCAGCCTTATAAGGCTCATCTACATTTCAATTCTCTCCTATCCTTTTTTCCTGATGATGAATCACTGAGAGTGATTCAAAACATCGAATAAAAAATATATGCATAGTTAAATCCAAAAGATTACACCTACATTTTATGGACTGTGGAAAACTAATGCCAGCAAGGGACCATCTGGTCAAACATGTTACATGAGAAAGGGATTTCAGGTGCCATTTGCAAGAATGGTGAGTTTACATAACCTTATATGTCAATTTGATATCAAAACTTAATCATTTTGCAAAGCATTAAAATAAAATTAGGAATACAAGCCATACTCATTACAACAAAATTCTTCAAAATTTTGTAAAATTATAATGGAATAATGCATGCAGCATCACTCATTTTTGCTTTATGTTGAAATTGCAGATTAAAGGCTACAAGAAAGCATGCTTTGTTTCGTATAACTATAATTATAACTTTGTGTGTATATATTGAGGTAGAAGCTTTATGCTTTTTTATGGTGTAATTTCGGATAGGGAGACAAAGTAATGGCAGCTTTGTTCTTGTAGCCAACACAGGAATAGGTATATACTTTGTACTACTCAAATATGGTAAGTTATCTTAAAGAGAGGTCTCAACCATAGTAGCAAAATCTTTCTTGTTGATAAATTAATAAACCGGAAGACATGCTTTGTTTTTTGTTCTTGTAGCCAACAAGGACATATATTGTTTTTTAATACTGCTTTACTTTAATATAGTAGCTTAATTAAAAGAGAGATCTCAACCACAGTAGCAAAATTTTTCTTGCTGATAATTTAATAAATGAAAAGACATGCTTTTTGAGCCAATTGATGACCCAAATAATACAAGTTGTTTTTTTCTAAATTTGGTAAAATGAAAAATCAGAGATATAATATTTCCACAGCCCATGGTAATAAGATAACAGTGCTTATGGATTGGCTATGTAATAGTTTTTACTTAAATTTTCTAGATTATCATATATAGTGTCGTAAGTTGTTGACTTAAACAATTTCACACAAGGTTCGGTCCTATTTTTGTGGGTGTACTAATTTATGCGAGTACCTAGTTTTGGGACTATTCCTATAAACTTGGTTCATTTCCCTATTTTCTACCTTTTTTGTGGCTTGATTTTGCTAGGACTAGGGTGCTAGGTATCCTTGTCTAGACAAAACGCGTTCAATTTTAAAGAATGAAAGTCAACTTTGCATATAGTGAAAGTCTACCTTTGCTTTGTCTATGTGGGTGGTGCAACCATCATCACACTTTACAAAGCTCCTCCAATATTTGGTCTATTTCAGCCAGGTTTTACCCTTGGTCCTCTCCTCTCTTCAAAATCCAAGCATTCCAAGGTCCTGTCCTCTCTTCAAAATCTGAGAACTGGACACTTGGATGCATTTACCTACATGGAAACTATTTGGCCTGGTTAGAATGGATTGGTATATAGGTAATATAAACTTTTGTTATGGATGATTCAAATCTAGCTTTAAAAGTAGAACATTTATATGAGAGAAACAATGGATAAATCCAAGTGTATAGTAGTTGTAGAATCAAAGTCTGGTAATATTATATGATCTCATTTTCTCATACTATCTGAAATGATAAACTGGACCATCTGGTTCTCTTTGAGAGAATATTTTCTTTTAGGTCTTTGCAAAGAATCTTCTTAGTTGTGCTTTGTCTTAATTTAAATATAAATATAATCATTAACTATACTCTAAAAAAGTTTAAAACATCACACTTTGACATAAAAGTTTTAGATATTTTCTTTTAGGTATTTGCAAAGTGCCAAAGAGTCTTCTTAGATGTGGTTATCCTAATTAGAACAAAAATATAATTATTAATTGGACCCTTAAAAAAGTTAAAAATACCAAACTTTGACATAAGTTTATATTTTTTTAATAATATCATTAATGGTTTTATTACTAGGGTTCTTATTTTTGTTTGCAACTTTACTCTTTACTTTGAGCATTGGGCATTTTATACATTGATTTTATTACTAGGGTTCTTATTTTTGTTTGGAGCTTACACTCTACCTTAAACAATTAATGGTTTTATTACTAGGATTCTTATTTTTGTTTGCAGATTTAATAACTAAGATTCTTATTTTTGTTTGCAGCTTATATTTTGAACATGGATATAGAATAAATGGAGACATGATAATCATAAAGTCTCTATTAATTAATAGTGTAATTGTTTTATTCCTAGAGTTCTTATTTTTGTTTGCAACTTACACTTTACTTTGAACATTAGACGTTTTATACATTATTAATGTTTTTATTCTATTGTGTACATTCAAGATTCAAATTTGTCAACATCACTTGCAAAGACCGAGGAAAAATGTTAAATAAATCACAACTTCATGATGTTTCTTCCAGTATAATATATATCAAATTCATGAAAATCAAATGAAAGAAGAAATATTGCATACACCGAGTTTGCTTTGAATTTGACTAAGTACTTGCATCCCATGTTCCTTCCGGTCTCTACATATTTACAGTCTTGCACGTAGAGATCTCTCTTGATTTCTGAGAAACGGTGCCCGCTCCAAGACAAAGTAAGTTGCAAGCAGGGGAAGCGACAAGATTGCATTCATCTATAGATAAAGCTCATACCTTCCTCTCAGAAAATTGATGCCATTTTTTTGTAAACCTGAGAGTAGGAGGCTATTAGAACATAGCTGGATTTTTCAATAGATTGTTTATAATTGTCACAGTGAAATTTTCCCTAACCATATTATAGCTGGGGAACCTTTCCATTTTAAAATTATAAATAAGATATGATATATATGGGGAGCCTTTCCATTTTTAAATTATAATAATATATAATATATATGAGAAAAATGAACTTTCTATGAACATCTGTAGCACTGGGTAAAAATATTTGAACTAGATAAAATGTCAGGTGACAATGAACATCCTTTTGGAAAATTTAAGCACTTGGCAAATTTTAATTTTAATTTTAATAAATGGTTTTCAATTGATTGCAAAAAACCCCTTAAAGTCTTCCGTGATAAATATAAACCATGCTTAGTGGATTGGGATGGTGCTCACATATTCCTTTTTTCAACATCAGGGTTGAGTTGTTTCCTCTTCAATTCTATCTCACTCAAACTCCCTTGCATACAGTCTAATTCAGTAATTTCCTGGTCAACCTCTTTAATTTTCTCTTCATAGTGGCTGGTTCCAATCACGAGTTCAAGATGTTGCAAATACCAAATCATTAGACACGTGGAGGTCACCAAATAGAGTGCATTCTTAAAAGAGGGCTACCTTGGTTAGTTCTTGGGGCTCTTTAACCTTAGAAGCTACTCGATTCTGCATCACTATGAATATGCAAAATGGGACAAGGCGGTAAATATCAGAGCTTGGTTGATCTTTAGGGCGTGTCTATAATACATAGTTTTAATTTTAAGGATTTAACTTTTAAGGCTTCCACTGTTAATATAGCAACAAGAATTTTTTGACGAAATATGTTATGATTTTTCAAATCAATGATTTTTGGATTAAATCACATAATCAATCATCAAGCTGAACTAATGATTGATTGTTTCGAGATTTGGATTGATTAATTAATTTGGCTAATTGAAGGATATGCAAAGAATATTTGATTTTATTAATTAAAATATTAAATGTGCTCCTTAGGAATTGATCATGATACTACACCATTACACCATATGGAATGGCTTGGATTAATTCCCATTTGCTAAGAATAAATTTTCACTATTTCACAATGTGCATGGGTAATAGTAATGAAAATATCGTTTGCTTTTATTTAGGAGGAACTTAATATACCGCTGCATTTGTACACCATACAGAATGATGTTCGTCAATTCCTACTGCTTCGACTAAAGGATTATCTTTTCGTATGGTGTATGATGCATCAAGATGATGCACTTCTTTCTAATAAGGAATAGATTTTCTTCTGCATCCATACACAATGGGGAACATAGAGGATTGGTTCTCATGCGCTTGGAATAAATCTTCATTATTATTCACCAAGAAAGTGTGCTGCATTTTTTAAGAAAATAACTATCACGACACATCTATATTCCACCCAGGTTTCTTCGATAGGGTTATTAAAGAAATATATATTTTATTTATAATGATCAATTAAGTCTTTGGGATAGATATAAGGAATATAATTTTACTGTTTAGTTAGACCTTTTTATAGGTTTAGAAATTGAGTATTGGCAGTTTTGTTATTTTGTGTAGGTAAAGAAGTTTGAGTGTCTTAGCAATAATCGATCCATACATTCTGACATCTACACATAATTGTTTTGAACAATGGTTGTTTTGAACATTTAAATATTAAGTGATTGATCTAAGCATGTGGTATCTGTATTTGCAGGCAGTTTGAGAGTATTACCTAAAGATGCATGTCAATAGCACAGAGAACCACCAATTTACTATGTCGTTTGATATCAATCACGAAGTCTCAGCTATGCTTGTTACAAATTCTGATTTAGATGGAAACAAAAGTAGCAAGGAAAAGTGCATAGTAGAAAAAGAGTTTAAAACTTACATAGTAGTGACTCATTTAAAATTTATTCAAACATGCTTGCTGAATTTTGTTTTTACAGATCAATGCAGTAATATGACCTATCGGCAGCGGTGCATACACATAAGTGTGCAAAATGAGAGTTAATGGTTTTAGGGGTAGTAGTAAGGAATTAGTTTTTAGTTTTAAAGTCTTTTAAACAACCATTTGCAAGAATTGGAAGTCATTAGACATGTAGTTGTCAATTTGACAACTTAGTTATCAATGTGACAAAATTTTATATCTTTTTTAAATGTCAAAATATGAGGACAGTCGGTCGCTAGCTGACTCCAGTCAGTTTAAAGGCAGTTGTAAGGTGGTTGGTCGGTTCCCATGATTGGGAAAAACATATATATATTGTAACAATCCCAAAAAGAGGGGGAGTCGATGTAACAGATTGGAAGATCAATAAAAGTCAATTTTTCTGCACTTTTCCATGTTTAGACAGTTATAACAGTCCTCTTTATTTGTGTTTTCTAGATCTAAGTACTACCATCTTCAAGCCTTTCTGATTTGGAATGTTTCTACATAGAGTATTTTGGCTTTTGAATCATTGCATTTGGTTGAGTAGGAAAAGAGTTATTTGTGTTTTGGTACAAACCGTCCAAACCCTCCAATAGGGTAACCTGAGAGGGATAAAGTATGATTCCTTGGTGATTTCTCATCCAAAAAACCTCTCATCTTGGGAAGTGATGAGGAGGGGGTGTATTCTAACTTCCTTGCAGGTTTCGAGACTCCATGCAGAAGGAAGCACGTGTTGGAGTGCAATGGAAGATGATTGTTCCAAAAGGTAAATGTAAGACTGCTAGAGAAAATGCAGTCTCGGTGTAGACATCGTACCTTCTATTTGCACCGTTGGATTTTTCTAGGCTTTTGATTTGTTTTATGTAACCAAGTTTTCAAGGTCCTCATCGGAGTGATTGGTCTAAATAGTTTGACATCAAAAGTTATGAGTGACAAATTTAGGTACTGTCAAAGTTGGACAATGGGTTATAAGTTCTGATTTTAATTATAAAGGATGATGTGATCAAAGGTTGGGGATGTTTGTATGTTGAGTCCAGTGGTTGGAAAGGATATTTGGGAGAGGTTGTGATTAGTGGTAGGTTTATAAGGAACCCTTGAGTGAATGTGAGGGTTAGTTGGGGAATCTAGAAGTTGATCCAAGACAATGGAATCATTTGGTTACATTGAAGGAAGATGTTTGATGTGAGAAGTTGTTTCTCACAAGAAACTTGAAGAATCGGTCCTTAGTACATAGGGAAAACGTGTTGAACCATTGTGCTCTACATCAAGTGGTATCATAGAAAGCAAAAGGTATGGGAGGAGAGGCCTAAGATGACATACACAATATCAGAGAAGAAGTTGATCAAGTTGCTGAAAGAATTCATGAATGAAGACAAGGAAGTAGAGAGGAAGAAGAAAAGAGAAGAAGTAAGGAAGCAAGAAGAAGAAAGTTTAATAATCTTGGAGAGAGCATTAGAGTAAAATGAAGCAAGGTTGGAGTGGATTGCAACACTCCCAGAACAAGGAGAATATGAAGAACCTAATGATGAAAGGGTTCAAGGTGTTGTACCTGTGGTGGCAGTTGAAGATGTTGTTGAAGACAATAAAGAGTCAAGTCTTGAAGGGCTTGGATGTGGTGATGGTTTACTGATTGGGACAATGCTATGTCCTTTGGAGGGTACCATGCGGGGTACTACCTTGATGGTGGATTGTGAGGCTCCAGAAGAAGCAATCTTAAGGATGAATAAGGAAGTGGTTGAATGCCAAGGAGAATGGCATGAAGATGCTTTGAAAGAAGCAGTGGTTTCAAAAGAAGGGGCTAAGGATGAGGATGAGTTTGTGAGTAATGAGAAGGCTCCTAATTTGTGCTATGAAGTGGTTGAGAAGGTGGAGATATGCCTTTGTGTAATGAGGGCATTTGGGTTGCAGGTGTGTGGAGAAATCCTACTGATGATGAGCATGATGAGATGGTTACTAAGAAGCATTAAAGTACAAAGAGTTACATTGACAAGAAAGAGAAAAACCAAGGTAAAGATGAAGGATATAAGGAAGATGGAGCAAGCATGGAGCAACAGGGTTAAGCATGAAGGCCTATACAAGCCTAAAGTGAAAATGAGGCATATTTTTTCTTTCTCTAGCATATTTCGTTATAGGTGTTTCCAAGAGGACTTGGAAAAGCTTTAAAGTTGCGGAGTACAGTGTAGAGCACTTAGAGCCTAGGGGTCACCATGAAGCCCTGATGGAGATCCAAAAGGAGTTGAAGACAAATGAAGACTACAAGGGCATAAAAGGTCTAAAAATATTGTAATTTGGGCCATTAGTGCCTATGAAATGTAATGAAGTCACTATAATGTAAAGTTGCCATGATAAGCCAAATAGCCCTATAAGGGTCACCATGTAATGGGAAAGGGAGTTGGTAGTATTGATAGGTTTGATGGGATTAAAAGCATACACATATGACTAGTATGGTCATGAGAACAATGTAATAAAGGTAGTAAGCTATAGTGGTGCCTAAATTGGTCATAAAGCCTCACAGGCTAATAAGCAAGTTCATAGGAAATAAGGTCTAATGAGAGTTAATGGTCTTAGGGGTAGTAGTAAGGAATTAGTTTTTAGTTTTAAAGTCTTTTTTACAACCATTTTCAAGCATTGGAAGTCATTAGACATGTAGTTTTCAAGTTGACAACTTAGTTGTCAACTTGATAACATTTTATATCTTTTGTAAATGTCAAAATATGAGGACAGTCGGTTGCTAACTGACTCCAGTCAGTTTAAAGGCAGTTGTAAGGTGGTTGGTCAGTTCCCATGATTGGGAAAAACATATATATATTGTAACAATCACAAAAAGAGAGTGGGGAGTCGATGTAATAGATTGGAAGACCAATAAAAGTCTATTTTTTTGCACTTTTCCATGTTTAGATAGTTATAACAGTCCTATTTATTCATGTTTTCTAGATCTAAATACTACTGTCTTGAAACCTTTCTAATTTGGTATGTTTCTACATTAAGTTAAGAGAATTTTGTCTTTGGATTCATTGCATTTGGTTGAGTAGGCAAAGAGTTATATGTGTTTTGGTATAGACTGTCCAAACCCTCCCATAGGGTAACCCGAGAGGGATAAAGTATGATTCCTTGGTGATTGTTTGTACAACAAACCTCTCATCTTGGGAAGTTATGAGGAGGGGGTGTATTATAACTACCTTGGAAGTTGCAGGAATCCATGCAGAAGGAAGCACATGTTGGAGTGCAATGGAAGATGACTGTTCCAAAAGGCAAATGTAAGATTGCAACAGAAAATGAAGTCTCGATTCAGAAGTCGTAACTTTTGTTTACACCGTAGGATTTTTTGGGGTTTTGATATGTTTTATATAACCAAGTTTCCAAGGTCCTCACCAGAGAGATTGGTCTAAAGAGTTCGGGATCAAAAGTTATGAGTGACAGAGTTAGGTACTGTCAAAGTTGGACAATGGGTTATAAGTTCTGATTTTAATTATAAAGGATGATGCGATAAGAGGTTGGGGATGTTTGTATGTGGAGTGTAGTGGTTGGAAATGATATTTTGGATAGGTTGCAACTAGTGGTAGGCCTATAAGGAACCCTTGAGTGAATGTGAGGGTTAGAGGATTAGTTGGGGAATCTAGAAGTTGATCCAGGATAATGGAATCAGTTGGTTACATTGAAGGATATGCCCTAACCGTAACCGTAACCCTAACTCTAACCCTACCCCTAACCCTAACCCTAACCCTAAATCTAACCCTAACTATACATTCCAACTATAAAAAATCACCCTAACCCTAACCCTAACCCTAACCCTGAAAATCACCCTAACCCTAACTGTACATTCCAACCGTAAAAAATCACCCTAACCCTAACCGTAATCGTAACTGTAGCCCTAACCCTAACCCTAACCCTAATTGTACATTCCAACCGTAAAAAATCACCCTCACCCTAACCCTAACCGTAACCGTAACCCTAACCCTAACTCTAACCCTAACCCTAACCATTAAAAATCACCCTAACCCTAACTGTAACCCTAACCCTATAACTACCCCTAACCCTAACTCTAAGCCTAACTGTACATTCCAACCATAAAAAATACCCTAACCCTAACACTAACCCTAACCTTAACACTAACTCTAATCCTAACTCTAACCCTAACCCTAACTCTAATCCTAACTCTAACCCTAACTCTAACTCTAACCCTAACCTTAACCCTAGCTCTAATCCTAACCCTAACCCTAACTCTAACTCTAACCCTAACCCTAACAGAAAACATAAAATGTCTTCCATGTTGCGCCGCGACTGCCACTAGCTTATATATACCTATATATATAATACGCCAAGAGTAATCCTTCTCGAGTGCGCCTATTTTTCGTGTGGATTAGGGATGATAATTTAAAATAGGCGCCTCGAGAAGGATTACTCTCGACGTATATATATATATATATATATATATATATATATACTAGTTTTATAATGTGCATGCAAAAATCTCAAGGAGGTCTTATAACACAAATTTGTTTGAACAAATCATATTTGAAATAAATAAATTTTTATTGAGAAAAAATAAAAAATAAAAATTAAAACTTGATAGAAACTATTATTATTTTTAAAACAAAAAAATAAAGTGTTTTGATTGGCGAAACTAATTCTGTAATTGGCATAGGTGATTGGAATAGTATTGCCTGAGGCAAGTACAATTAATACAATCTTTAATAGAACCCAAAAGCTTGTCATTTCAAAGAAATACAATTATAACTCTTAACAATTAACATTATATCGCTATTTTGATAAAACTGTTTACATATTTTGAATAATTTATTTTTAATGAACTAAATTTTATTTAATGAATATTTTTGTTACGAAATTCATTCAAATAAATTCAAAGAATTGTGTTTTTTTCTCGGTCCTTCCATCTTTCCCATTTGCAACATAGGTCTGAACGACTTCTTGGCTGGTCGTATTTGGTTTCACTAGGGTTTGGGGTAGCGAGCATAAGTCACTGAAATTTGAGATGAGTACTGATTTTTGAGAAATTACTGCTCATATCTTAAGTTCTGATAACCCTCGTTTGTTTTTGTCAAATGTTGTTCTAGTTCTGGAGCTTGCAGCATTTTGACGACACAGTTTAACTTGGTAGCGAACAATGATTCATTTAATCATATATAAATATGGAGGCTGTGGTTGGGCGAATGCCAGGCTTTACATGTATTAGCAATGATTTGGGAACAAGCTTTAGGGAAAATTGTAGAAAATATCCACCTAAGGAAGGCAATCTTAAATTAAGGGTCGCTAAATCATTAAAGATTAAACAAAATCCCTCGGGCGTGAAATATGGTGGGCGTATTCCAGACCTTATGAAAGCACTGGAATGTAGGAAGAATATAGATGAGGCACTCGGTCCTTGGGAAGCCACGTTAAAGGCGAAAGAGATGAGCATCATACTCAATCATCAGTCCAACTGGGAGAGAGCTGTTGAAATCTTTAGGTGGTTTCAAGATAAAGGTTGCTATCAAATCGATGTTTTTCACTATAGTATCCTGCTTAAGATTCTTGGGAGAGCGAAGAAATGGGATTATTTGAAGGAATTCTGGGAGGAAATGGTGAGAAATAAGGTGTCGCCTACAAATACCACTTATGCTACAGTGATTGATTCTTACGGAAAAGCTGGGCTGAAAGAAGAGGCTCTCCTGTGGTTGGACCACATGGTAGCACAAGGCCTGCATCCAAACGAGGTCACCGTGAGCACAGTAGTTCACATTTTAAAAAAGGCTGGGGAGTATGACAAAGCAGCACAATTCTTTCAAGATTGGAGTGACGGAAAACAATCATCTCCGGGCTCTGATTTGTCGCTTAAAGGAGTTGCCAATTATAACAACAAGACCATGGACCCTTCCAATTGTGACGCTGAATTGTGGAGGCCAAGAAACCCTTACACATACAATACCCTAATTGATACATATGGAAAGGCGGGCCGGCTCAAAGAAGCTTCAGATGTATATTATGGTATGTTGAAAGAAGGAATTATTCCAGATATTGTTACATACAATACAATTATTCATATCTGTGGAATTAATGGACGCTTGGAGGAGGCAGATGCACTCTTGATAAAGATGGAAGAGCTTGGTTGCATCCCGGATGAAAGGACATACGCCACACTTATCTCATTGCATGCCGAACATGAAAATGTTGATAAGGCATTATGGTACTTCACAAAGATGAAGGAGATAGGGCTTATTCCTCATGATGTAAGTTACCAAGCTATTCTGTATGCTTTTAGTATCATAAACAGGGTCGATGAAGTTCATATTGTAATTCAAGAGATGGAAGAATTGAGTGTTGAGATTGATGAAAACTCACAGTCAGCTGTTCTTAGGATGTACTTACGTTTGGGGCTTTTGGATCAAGCATGGGCATGGTTTAAAAGGCTACATGTTGATGGACGGATGAGTTCTCAATGCTATGCCACCTGCGTGGATGCGTATGGGGGACAGGGATGTTGGGTAGAAGCTGAAAAGGTGTTTAACTGCAGTCAAGAAAGAGGGAGAAAAGTGAGTGTGCTGGAGTTCAATGTCATGATAAAGGCCTATGGAATTGCAAAATTTCAAGACAAGGCTCTGAAGTTGTTTCAGAGAATGGAGAGTCTAGGGGTTACACCTGACAGATGCACGTACAATTCTCTTACTCGAATGTTTGTTACTTCAGATTGTTTGAATGATGAAGCTCTAGAAGCTTTAGTGTCTCTCTGTCAATTACAGACTTTGAATCCTGACATATCTTTTTGTAATGCTATTATAAATGCATTTAGTAGTGCAGGAAGGATCGATGAAGCTTCTAATATGTTCACGAGCCTACGTGCCAGAGGCCTTGAGCCAGATGCAACCACTTACAGATATATGTTTGATCTTTATACTCGAGCTGGGCTGGACAGTGAGGCACAAAAAATATTAGAGCACTTAGAGGAAAAGGAGTGGGCAGATGAAGGGTCCTTTGACTTGATATTCTCCTTCAATAAAAAAATGAAGAGATACGATAAAGCCATTGGAATTGCAGAAAAAATGCTGGAATCAGGGTTTCTTTCTAGTATTCTTTCTTTTAATAATGTCATTGAGCTATATGTTGAAGAAGGGAGACTAACAGAAGCGGCTAAAGTTTTGCAGAAAATGTTAAATGCAGGAGTTTCTCCCGATAAGACTACATGTAAATTGTTGAATGTACTTTTAGTGAAAGGAGGCATTAGGAAATGGATAGCAAAACAGCTTGAATATCCTAGTATCCAGCCACTGATAAGCACAGTATATTCCGTAGTGGGAATGAATGATGAAGCTTTAGAAACTTTAGGACTTCTCAGTGAATTGTGGAGCTTGAATCCTTGCTTATCATTTTGTAATGCTATTATATATGCATTTGGTACTGCAGGTAGGATAGATGAAGCTTCAAAGATGTTTATGAGCTTAGGTTCCAGAAGCCTTGAGCCAAATGCAACCACTTACATGTTTATGCTTGATCTATATACGCGTGCTGGGTTGGTCAGGGAGGCACAAGAAATATTTCAGCACTTACAAGAAAAGGGGTGGGCAACTGCATTGTCATATGCCTTGCTATTGCCCTTCAACAAAAAAATAAAGCAATACGATAAAGCCATTAAAATTACAAAAGAAATGCTGAAATTAGGGCTTTGTACGAGGATTTTTGCGTTTAATAATGTCATTGAGCTCTATGTTGCAGCAGGGAGACAAAAAAAAGCCGCTGAAATTTTGAAGGAAATGTTAAATGTAGGAGTTTCTCCTGACGAGACCACATGTAAATTATTGGGTGTACTTTTAATGAATGAACACATTAAAAAATGGATAGCAAAGCAGCTTGTACTTTTACATAAAGATGGGAATATCCAGCCACTAATAAGCATAGTTTATTCTACAGTGGGAATGAATAAAGAAGCTTTAAAAACTTTAGGACCTCTCAGGGAATTGTGGAGCTTGAATCCTTCCTTATCTGTTTGTAATGCTTATATATATGCATTTGGCAATGCAGGCAGGCTTGATGAGGCTTCAAAGATGTTCGTGCACTTAGGTGCCAGAGGCCCTGAGCCAGATACAACCAGTTACAGGTACATGCTTGATCTGTATAGGCGAGCTGGCTTGGTGAGTGAGGTGCAAGAAATATTTCAGCGCTTAAAGGAAAAGGGGTGGGCAAATGAATGGTCATTTGCTTTGACATTATCCTTCTACAAAAAAAAGAAGAGATACGATAAAGCCATTCAAATTGCAGAAGAAATGCTGCATTCAGGGTTTCTTACTAATATTCTCTCTTTAAATGATGCTGTTGAGGTCTATGTTGAAGAAGGGAGACTAAGCGAAGCGGCTGAAGTTTTGCAGAAAATGTCAAAATTAGGAATTTTTCCTAATAAGAATACACGCAGACTATTGTGTAAATTTCTATTGAAAGGAGGGATTAAAGAATGGACTATGAAGCATCTTGAGCCTTCCCATAAAGATTGTACTATTCAGCCTCTGATAAACGCATTTTATTCCAATTTGGGAAGGAATGATGAAGCTCTAAAAACTTTAAGACCTCTCAGTAAACACAGACACTGAATCTTGACTTAACTTTTTACAATGCTATTATATATACGTTTGGCATTGTGGGAGAGATTGTTGAAGCTTTTAAGCTGTTCATGAGCATGCATGCCAGAGGCCTTGAGCCGGATACAACACTTAGAGTTATTTGTTGGATCTCTATTTTCGAGCTGGGTTGGTCAGTGAGGCACAAGAAATATATCAGCACTTAAAGGGGTGGTTAAATGAACGGTCATTTGCCTTGATATTTTCCTTGGATAGAAGACAAAATAAATACGATATAGCCCTAAAAATTGCATAAGAAATGCTAGAATCAGGATTTCCTTCTGATGCTTGCTATTTTAATGTGGTCATTAGACTCTATCTTGAAGTTGGGAGAGTCAGAGAGGCTTCCAAAGTTTTGCAGAAAATGTTAAATTTAGGAGCTCCTCCTAGCGAGAGTACATGTGAGTTATTGGGTGCTCTTTTAATTAAAGGTGAGATTCCAATATGGACATCAGAGCAGCTGAAGTATTGCCATAAAGACACTTGTATCCAGCCATGATAAGCACAGTTCATTGTATAGTGGGGATGAATGATGGAGCTTTACAAGCTTTAGGGCCTCTCAATGAATTACAGAATTTGAATTCCAACTAGTCATTTTGTAATGCTATTATATGAGCATATTTGTATCATAGGCAGGTTCAATGAAGCTTTTGAGATGTTTATAGACATGCATGCCGGAGGCCTTGAACCAGATAACATCACTTACCAGTTACCACAAATGTGACAATTGCCTGTGCAAAGTTTCAGTAGAAGGCGTAGAAGAGTATTTCATCTTTTGAAGCAAAAAGGATAGGGAGACAAAGTAATGGCAGCTTTGTTCTTTTAGCCAACACAGGAATAGGTATATACTTTTTACTACTCAAATATGGTAACTTAGCTTAAAGAGAGGTCTCAACCATAGTAGCAAAATCTTTCTTGCTGACAAATTAATAAACCAGAAGACATGCTTTTTTTTTTTGGTTCTTGTAGCCAACAAGGACATATATTGTTTTTTAATAGTGCTTTACTTGTTTTCGCTGTGTTGACTCTTGTTGCATGGTTGGACCATTTCCATTGGGGAAACTCCTGCCATGACTACTCAATTTTCCTTCCAAACAAGTCACCACACCACATCATCTTTGTTTGTGCCTTTCCCCTTAGTTTTCCTTCCCAAAAATAAGCTTAACGAAGCAGGTTTATCAAGGTTGTGAGTGAAAGATTTCCTAGTGTGCTATTATTTTCCACACGACCTGCAAAACTGGAGGGCTCAAAGTTTGGAATGCCATGCCTCAGTAACTGTCAGTCATCCTCTATATACCCATGCTCTCTTCTCACTAATGTGGTTTTTTCCAGCCATGGAAAGGAAGAATTTCCTCCATTGATGCCTTCTGCTCTTCCCTACTCGGTTGTTGGAAAAATGCCACAACCTCATTGAGATTTTTGGCTTTAGTTTTCATTCTTTTGGTTTTTATTTTTATAGTTTTCTTTACTTCAGCTTTATTTTTAATTTTCTTATTACCTTGTTTCGAGTATGAACATTCACGAGAGAGTGAGATAGTTAATTGACCAATCAGTCTAGGGTGAAGTGACTGATTTTCAGTCAAAGCCATACTGCAGTTTATGGGGACATTCACAGTCGGGTCATTTTTCTAGGGCAATTCAACCTCCTAATTGCAAGGAAATGTTATAAGGTGTAAGGATTGTCTGCGGAATAGGTTGCTAGGTCCACTTTTATTGCACTCCTGGCACCTACAAAATCAGTTCAGCTCTCATACACACATCATTACAAAATGTCAATACCTGGTTAATTCGACCATGTTGTAAATTAAAAATGAAACCATTTTATTCCTAACCCTTCAATTACTTGATAATTGCACCAGTTGATGTTAAACGTATTAAGTCCACACCATTAATCATTAAGTTAATATCAACATCCAAAAATAACAACTACAATCATAGTCTTAATGTTAGGGGTTTCCTTTGTCCAAATCACATCAGAACGTTAAGCAACTGACACAAAAGAAAATATAGAGTTGGTGGGGATGTTCAAAATGATGATACTTATTTTCGCTAACAAGCAAGGTTCATTGTTACAAAACGTCTGTTGAAATATGTTAAAAATTAGAACTAATTAATTGGATTAGTTAGTTTTTATGCCCAAAGAGACTTTTGTTGTTTGCCACGTTTATGGATTACAGTGATGGAAAGCAGTGCAGGTTGAGCATCTATAGCAAGTTAAGACAAATTACATCCATTAAATGAAAACAATATGCAGATGAATAATGATCATTGTACCATGAAAACTCAGCATGAGAAAGAAAATCTTTTCAGTTTTTGTAACTTTTTGAATTGTTTTCTATGAAGTGATTTCCTTACAGCTACTCCGAACATATTTATGACAAGTTATCATTTGAATAGCCTATTTGTGTTATTGTAGGTTATAGCAAGATTGTAATTTACTTGAATGCAATATACAAGCATTATTTCTTTACACTTACTTTCCTCTTTATTATAGATCACACCCTTCCTTGTTCATTGAATTGTTTTTGATGGTACAATATCTTTGGTGGTGTTACCACTGTATTGTATCAAACCTTTTTACTTTTTAGCCATTGCCATCTTCTTTTAATAGAGTGATTGTTAACAAGGGATTTACTCTGCAAATTATTTTATATATCTAATAGGTGACATGTTTGTTTTTCAAGGTCCGTCCAGGTGTACTACCCAGATTACTACAAGAAATCTTATCAACACGAATCATGGTTAAGAATGCGATGAAGAAATTGCAGCCAACACAAAGAGTCTTACAGCGGGTAGTTTATACCACATCCATATCTATGGGCTATTTGCTTTAGATTTTAAAAGGTGGTGGTGGTGAATTTATTAAAGAGAATGAGTTATAATCTGAAGCATTTCTGACTTCAATTATTTATGCGTTAAACAGAATTTACTTTTTATACCACATCCATATCTGTGGGCTCTTTGCTTTAGATTTTAAAAGGTGGTGGTGGTGAATTTATTAAAGAGAATGAGTTATAATCTGAAGCATTTCAGTTATTTATGCATTAAACAGAATTTACGTATCTTGACAATAAAGTGTTTTAGTTTTGTTTTCTGTTACTATATGAAACCATAGTTGGTCAATGTAAGCATCATTTCTAGAAGCATCAAACTAATAGTCATTTTGGGCTTCGTTTTACCTTCTTTGGTTTTTTTAACAAGTCTTTCAAAAAGTAACTATGGATTATACTGTCTCAAGTAAAACAAAAGTATAAACTATGTTTTCTAGCAGTAAATGCCACGGCTTCTTGAGTAGACTTAATTTCTTTTTTAGCACTATTGCCGTTAAATTGTGGAAGTTGTTTACACTATTACTAAATTAGAAGTGCATGATAAAATAACATATAGATGAGTAGCACATAAAATACTATTGTTGCCGATAATCAAATAATCCCTGGGGTTATATGCTACATCACCTGAATCCAGGATGGATATAATGAGAGCATGGACACTCATTATTTAGACTTGTATATAGGACACACAATTCAATAAGAATGTAAGTCACAAATGGAAGATCCCATAAAGCATGCAAAGCACAAGTGGACTATTCAATAAGCATTGAGTCACAAATGGAAGATCTCATAAAGCATGCATGTATATTATTTCAGTTTTAGAACTTGGTGTTTTACCTTACATATTTTTGTATATATCTGGATATTTATGTTTGACATCATCCATGCAGGTGCTCAATGCTAGGCAGCTTGCACTCAAGCTGATAGCAAATGTAACTTATGGTTACACAGCTGCTGGATTTAGTGGCCGCATGCCTTGTGCAGAGATTGCAGATAGCATCGTCCAATGTGGTCAAAGAACGCTTGAAAATGCAATTAGTTTTGTTAATTCAAATAGTGAATGGGATGCACGAGTTGTCTATGGAGATACAGATAGGTATATATTTAATTCAGTCAGTTACACATTTTTTAAAAGAAATTTGACAAAGATGTTTTAATTTTTAACCTGTGATTTATTATGCAGCATGTTTGTACTACTTAAAGGGCGTACATGAGAAGAGGCATTCAGAATTGGCCAACAGATTGCAATAACAGCGATAAATCCTAAGCCTGTCACATTGAAAATGGAGAAAGTCTACCATCCATGTGTTTTGCTTACCAAGAAGAGATATGTTGGTTACAGCTATGAGAGCTCGACACAGTCCAAACCTATATTTGATGCTAAAGGCATTGAAACTGTGCAACGAGATAACTGTCCTGCAGTTGCAAAGATCTTAGAACGCTCTCTAAGAATACTCTTTGAATCTTGCAAACTTTCAGAAGTAAGTAGTACAACCTTGGCTGCAGTTTGATATGCTTGACTAGTAGTGCAAAGATGATGAATGGAAGAGAAAATGGATTCTAAACAAATTTTAGCTGCGTCATAAAATTTTGTTCATTGTATTTTGAAAGTAATCCTGCACTTCATTTTTCTGTACAGGTCAAATCATATCTTTATCACCAGTGGAGTAAAATCTTAAGTAATAGGGTATCACTTCAGGATTTTATCTTTGCAAAGGAGGTCCGCCTAGGCACATACAGTGCGAAAGCTTCATCTCTTCTCCCAGCAGCCATTGTTTCAACTAAAGCCATGAGAGTTGATGCCCGTGCAGAGCCTCATTATGGAGAGCGTGTACGGTATGTAGTTGTGTTGATGTCAGTTTTGTACCACTACATAACATATAGGAATTGAACACTTGATACAGGATATCAAACACTCAACCCTCTCTTGAAAAGTAAATACTCATGAAGAACATGAGAAAACTCCAAGGTTCCTTACACCTGTGGATCCTAACTCAGTTATATTGATGTGATTTGCTGGTTAATCACGTAGGCGGGCTTACGTTGTTCATTCAAGGATATCAGATTCTTGCCAGGATGATGATGGGACTTAGCTTTGCAATGTATACTCAATGGATTCCTCCTTAATTTATATCACTTCCAACTTCGCTCATCAAAGCTTCCACTACTAAACTACTCACTGCTTTACTACTACTCCTATGGAATGGAAAGATTAGCAAATGGACGGGGATCAAACCTAATGAAAGCTTGCCAGC
>MU223757.1:806610-822472 GCA_018584345.1 Thuja plicata
GCGCCTGGATGCCCTGTGGGTGCCATCCGGAAGCACATCCCAGGCGCCTGGATGCCTGTGGATGCTTCTGAGAAGCATCCACAGGCATCCGGGCGCCTGGGATGCGCTTCCAGACAACACCCAGGCAGCACCCGCTCCAGCTTCAGCACCCGCGCGCACCCGCATCCGCATCAGCCCGTAAACAGGGCGCATCGGTAACTGAGTTGATTAGTTGGCTGCTCTAGACACAATGACACTATCCATTTTGTTCCAAATTTAGGCAAATGTTTTGTTACTTTTTATTTGGCAGCTCAGGGGGCCACTCAGTCCAGTGCCCAACCTACCTTGCTTTGGTCTTATTTTTACTGCCAAGTTGGGGACAGGAAGGGGTGAGCTGGGGCAAGACTAATCCCCTGGGGATGCGTGCAATCACCTGCAAACCATGTGCATCAAGTCAATCTTGAGCCGCGGAGTCAAATCCAAGACCAATGGGGACCAAACCCACAGCCCAAGTCAACTCCGCTGCTCATGCAGCCTAATTTTATATATTTATTTTTTAATTCTAAGTTACCAGATTCGCTCAGCAGACCTGGAATTCGCGGTTCGGTTCGGAAATTCGAATTTGGTTTGAATTCGGTTCAAATTCGCATTTTCACTTGAGACATTCGCTTAAAAACGGTTAGTGGGACCTTGTGCGAATTTGGAACGAATTTCATCGAATTTCTAAATGCCAGCGCGAGCCTGGATGGAATCTGGAGCGAATTTGGGACGAATATGCTTGCTGTTCGAAATCAGAATATGCTTGCTGTTTGAAATTATAATAATATTATTTTGGAAAATAGCTTTGAGTAAACAAAAGTATGGATGCCAAGGGTAATAAATGACCCACAAACTTGTTGTTCCAAACAAGGTCTCAGTTGGAAATTAGAGTTGCAGGTACAGTAGCTGCCTAGAAATTAGAATTGACATTCTTTATTTGAAGCCTGCACCCTGAAAAAAAAATGTATTGCCTAAAATCTGTGAATAAAAGTCATGTATGCAGCTGCTTAGAACTATGCTAATAATATGGCCAAAGTTGCACCAAAAGCTGCATAGCTGTGCCCGAAAAAGTCTGCTAAAAATAGTCTAAAATCGGAATTTTCTTTTCTAACTGTTGTATGTATGCCCACAGTGATTGTTGAATGGCTATCAGAAATTCGAACACATGTCTAATAACTTATTTGCTGCTATGTGGTGGTGTATTTTGCTATGTTGCTTTATTATTAGCATAGTAATGTATGAACTTATTTGCTGCTGCATATGTTTACATATATATATATATATATTATTTTTTAACAAAAAAAATCTTGTATGGATGAACCCAAAACGAACTGAACTCAGCCCAAAAAAAATTTGGACGAATTTCAAACCCAAATCTCGAACCCGCATCTGAACTGGAATCCGAACCGGCAACTTAGTTTTAATTCATAGTATCCAATTTGGACAGAATGGAATCCAAAAGTTAATTTATTTAACCCTTTTGATTGCAATGGAATAATTGATTTTTTCCCCAGTTGTAAAATCCCCACTGAAAATCTACCCAACTTTTTTGTGTCATTTCTAACTATAGTGCAATGGTTTTTTTTTTGAACAGTTTCAGGTCTGATAATGTTTGCATATGAATTGGATTTTTATATTTATATAGTAGGATTCAAAGATACTAACTATACTTAAGCAGTGTTAAGGACAATGTAGCCAATGTTTAGACAGCAGAGTCTCATAATATTGTAATATGAATTTCTGACCTGTATATTGTCCATTGGCCAATCACATTCTTCAAGTATCCGAGTCTACAATCTCTGTGAGCAGTGTATCAATTTTGCGCTGCAATTTAAATACAGGAAATAGTAGACAATCGATAATTTATGTTAATTTTCAAATGTATGTGTGTGTGTGTTTATTTCACATTGGGGAAGAAAAACTCAAGTGGCACATTGTTGAACCCGAATTGAAACTAGAAAATAGTAGATACTTGAACTTGGAGGGATGTTTGAAAAGGTATTATTTATCCGTATGACTGAAGAAAAAAACTACTATGAATTATGAATAAAAAAGTAATTCATACTTTGAACGGTAACCTAATATGAATGAGATTACATAATTCAAAAGCTACGTTGATGTTTCACCTTCCTTTGCAATTGATTGACAAACACATAATTGTTCATGACCTACATGACCCTTGCTATCCATTTAACTTTTCTTCTCATTCTCGTGTGTTCCTCCCATTCTTTATTTTATACAGCTGGCTTTCTTTTATACTTGCTCTTCCTTCATGCTTTCTTGTGCCAAAGGTATATGTGCAACAATTTTGTTCTTCCTCGATCTCACACAACCAATACAGTGTATCAAATCATTCTATCCAGTGAGTGAAATATGGAATGCCTATACTATATCTTGCCTTAATCACAGCTACTTTAAAATGCACATAAATAGGAGGTTTTCATTGGTCTGTAATTTATATAATAAAAAAATTTCAAACAGAATCCCGGTGGACTCAACTGGGATTGCTGATTGGACAAAAGTTTATAGAAATGCCAATGACCTCATCTATGAATTCCATTTACAGCAGCACCTTTCAAAGCAAAATACCAAGCCTTTTTACATTGTGCTTTTAAAGATTCACATCTCTGTTCAGGGTAACTTACGAGATCTGGGTATCATTAACTTCATGTTTTTTGATGGCTTGGTTGGGTGGGGAACAAATCACAAAGATATATATGTAGGAGCTGTAATTATTTTCTAAGCACTTTCAGCCCAATCTTCATTCAAAGATTACTGCAATAGTAATGACTTCGCATAAGAATATGAGTCCTGGGGTATCTGAAAAAAGGGACTCTCCATCGGCAAATGTACATTTGTACTCCTTAGAACCCTGAGAAAATTTATAAGAGGCAGAAAGATAGAAGCGGGTCAAAAAGAAGCAAAAAGCCATGTGTCAGTTTGCATCATGTTATTCAGAACATGGAGCCTAGGACCAGTTTATCCTCTAGAGATTGTCAGCCATCAGAATTGATGATGAGGACCATGTGAGTACAATGATTTCCAGAGGTACCTGTCCAACATCAAGATGTTCAACAACTCGATACTCACCCCCTTAGCATTAAATATTCTTAGACATGGATGTCTTTTTTTCCACCCAAGGCCTTCTCGATTTATCCAATTCTTCTCCACTAACGACTAATTCAGTTTTCCTTCATAAAGGCACCCTGCTGTAATCTGCATTCTGTTTCCAACAATTAATTATTCCTTGAGGTAAATCTGGAATAGATTTAAATACTTGGAGAGGACATCATGCTTCCTCTTCTTCCACGTGAATTTCTGGAATGCCCCCTCTTCTTTTGAGCTCCCTCCACTCTGCAGTAGGCTTCCTTTTAATCTACTTGTGACTTATATTTAAGCAAAAAGGGTCAGTGAGGAGAGCAAAGAATTTTGTGCATTAATTAGTGCTCTTCAGACATCACATTCAGTATCCAGAATGTGGTTGAGAAATCAGATGAAAAAGGTATTGACATCCTTTCATGGAAATATTCCATGTTCTGATGGTGAATAGCATTCAGCAACAGAAGGAATCCATTAATGTTCAGCAAGAGTGCATGCGACATCAAACGGTGTCTACTGTAGAGGAAATTGCCTCCTAAGAAGAATTGAAGCGATTGAGTAAGTTCTTACTATGGAGAGAGGACAATACTTGGCAAAGTCATGCAACAAAGCTTCCCTTAATAAAAGACTAGTTGTTTGACCAGAAAGTTGTAGACGCAACAGTTTGAGGGGAACTGGAACCCATGTCTGTTTCTGCTGCCCTGACTAGAAGAGATGCACAATGTAACGGAGAATCAGAATCCGGAGCACGTTGCAAATACATTCCAAAGTCCCAAAGGAGGGGCAGCTACCTAATTTTCTGCTTATGTTTGATGATAAACATTTACAAATACAAAGTTGCATGTCAGTGGAGCACAATTCTGATTTATAGTGATAGCTTTTTAATGATTCCAATATTACAAATGATCACTCTTTGGTCACGCTGCCTGATGACTGACCATCATAACATTGTCTTTGTTTACTACTTGCAGGAATTTCTTTATTTCTTCATTCATTAGATTTTTGTTTCAGTGCTATTAAGCAGATTTGATTATACTGTGTACAGCTTTGGCTTGGTGCTAAGCTTTGGCAGACATAGGCATAGGATGATGTCGAAGTTTCAGTTATGTTAATATAAGAAAGATAATATTGTAGTTTAATGAGCATCACCTTGTTTCAAAGTCAGTTTGAGTTAGATAGATTTACTTGAAATTCATACTACCTAGAACATTTGATTTGAGATGATCTTATTGCATTTGTGTATTTTCCATTAGGATGCTTTTGGGTATCTCTAATATGTGTATTAAATTTGTGTTAATTTAACATATCCATGAGAAATTGAATAATGGGAATTATTCTCTTTGATTCAGATATGCAGGCACTGTGGTGGGGCTGATTTGGTTGGTAAAAAGGGAATCAAATTTATTTCCCTTGATTGCCCTGTATTCTATGAACGGAGAAAAGTACAAAAGGAGTTGCTTGTGGTTTCTCAAGTTTCGGCTGAATCTGGTCTCTACCCTCCTTGCATGGTTGAACTATTTTAGTTCCTTGTTAAATTATATAAAATGCACTAAATGGCAAATATAAAGTTTGAGATGATTGCTCCAACAAAAGCTCAGAACGCTGTAAACTTCCTGTCATTATGGGCATTGCCAAAGGTTGAGTAATGGGAGACGCAGTTGATGAATAAGCTAAGAAATTTAATTGGAGTTTCGAGTAGTTTATAATGTATAGTAATGCACATAAATTTATTGACAGCCATAAGCTCGTCTCTGCTTCTGTATCATAACTGTCGAGCCCAAACTAGCATGTTGTAATATATGTAACTTTTAGCATTTTTTTCATATTGATATTCGTTTAATACAAATCTTAGTTTCAGAATGGCGATTCACGGGCTGATCATAATTCCTTGCACTCTTGGACATAAATATTCAAGAATTTTTAAAACGCTATCTTCTTATGTTGTTTGAGTGAATTATATCTAATCCTAGCTCTACACGTTATGTGTAGCCCTTTCTTGCATCTAGTCCCGGCCCCCGCCAAAAAAAATAAATAAATAAATTTAAATTAAATTAAATTAAATCTATAATCTAACTTAGTTTGAAGCGTCCAAGCTAATTCACTGTTTGACTGAGACTCGATAGTCTTGATAAATTCATCCACATGGGATTCTACCCTATTGCAAATATGGTGCTTCTGTAACTCTTGTTCCTATGTATTCGTCCTACTCCTTAGGGATTCATTATTGAAAAAATCTAAGGGCACAGAGATCAACACAAAATGATGATAATTATTTTATTGAGTTGATCCCATAATAAATTGTAAGAGTTACACAGAATGCTATATATCATGTAAGATTTGATTGAATTTCATGGAAACATAAGAGAGAATAGTGCTATTTTTTAAAACACGCAAATAATAGATTGATAAAATATGATATGAGATTATAAAGGAGACCCCTTGCCTATATAGGCCAAGGTGAACATAAGATTGCATAAGAATATGACATGTTTTAATTCTATGACTTTAGACATAAGGTGATAATTATTTTGTGTTTCTTAAATAAATTTAAGTAATATGTGTGATTAGGACTTTGGTGATGAATTAACTAGGTAAAACACTCCTTTCACACCAACACCCCTCCTAAAGTGCAATTTAGAGAGTGCACAAATGCAAATGATGCAAAGATGGGTTTCAATAACTAAGCTATATTAGGTATTCATGTTTAAATGCAATGCAATTTCTCACAAATAGAGAAAAGGGGAAAATGTGGTGGGACAAAACTCCTCCCAAAAAGAGATGTGAAAATAAAATGCAGTCAATGACTAGATAGACAAAATTGTATGTGGGGAAAAAATCCCCCCCCCTCACTCCCTATATAAGAGAATAAGAAAAGCTACAATGCAGTCCCCCTTAATGTAGAGTCCCTTACAGTAATTGTAGATGTTTGACCTTGAATATTTGGATGATCTAAAGTTGTTGAACAATATTCCTCTTCTTTGGAAGAAACAAACTAAGATGGTATGTAAGATGTCTTCCCATTCCTAAAAGGAATATAACAAGGGAAGATGGAGGAAGTGTGATGCCTTTGAATCTTGCTCAAGTGTCTCTACGTTGGTATTGAAAGTTGCCACACTTAAATCAGGTGTTCTAGGTTATACTGATGAAGAATATAATTTATCATCTTCTAAGAAATGGAGTATAGTCCAAAGACAAAAATATCTCATTAGTCAATAGTATCTACACTTATGTCAAACTGCGAGGAATGATCATGTAGAGAATGAACAAGATGGCCTAAGTGTTCCTTCATAATAACTAAAGAAGGATCATTTCCATCAAAGAGAAGATAAATGTGATCAATGGTGATTCTTAAGTTTAAAATGTGGGACTTTATGAACAAACTAGCAATGTTTATCATGTGATCATCCCATGTAATCATATTTGGAACTTAATGTGTCTATTACATTGAATCATAAGAAGCCAAAATTGTTGCAACAAAGATTATTCTTTTATTGCATTCGAATCATGAGAAGCCAAATTTTTGTAGGTACCATTAACATCAACAAATAATATTCTCTTGTTTTAGAATATACCCTAGAATATTCTTTTGGTTGTGAAAATATAGTTTTCAAGTTTCATAAGGTGTTCTTCGACAATAATTTGATTTGATTGTTCATAATATTCTTGATTTTGACAGGGTTGAGGCTTGGAGGGTTTGAGGATTGTGGCTATGCCCACGATTGTTGATGGGTACCTACACTACCATGTGCTTTGTGTAGGTGGTACCCCTGCAAGTACCATAGAATCTAATTTTCTATTTATTTAAAATTTTGAAAAATCAATGAAAAATATTTAAAAAAAAAATTAAAATTCAACAATTTTTTGCAACTACCTGTGTTGATGCATTAGTGACAGTCATGCAATTGTACGATGAGAGGATGAGGGAGTTTAATTTCTTCAAGTGTTCGATGAAGTACTCATATGTGGATGATTTTATAACTGATCTATAGTTTTTTAAGCCTTCTAAACATGATCGCAAGGTTAGATCTACCCCAAAATTCACCATAATTATAGCTAGCTCCTAGATTTGGCAACCACTTCTTAGCTTGTAACTCTTATTGTTTGGCATCCAATATCTGATTTAGATGAAACAAAAGACAAAATTGGCTTTCTCAAACTATTTCAACTCAATGGTGAGTTTAGGTATGCACCAACAAACATTGATTTTGACTTGCAATGTAAAGTCACAAAGAGAAAACCCCAAATTTGGTATTTCTAATTCTCCAAATCATCATTCCATGAAAAAAAGAACATACTCGAATTGTCGAGGTCTACCAAGATTTGCAACCTAGATCTCTCAAAAAAACTTACAAGTAGCAACTCGCAAGTTTTGATACCATGTAAGAGTTGATTGTTTGCTCTATTACCATGGAAGAGTTAGTATACAATGCTTTATACCATGCAAGATTTGATTGAAAATTGTGGCCACCCAAGATCTAGGAACTTCATGAAAGCAAAAGAGAGATCAACTATGCAATAATAATGCTACTCTATCAAAGGATGAAAATGATAGATTGATTAAACATGATATTAGAATACAAAGGAGACCCCTTGGTTATATAGGTTAAAGTGAAGATAAGATTGCATAATCTTATGACTTGAGACATAAAGTGATAACTATCATATGTATACCTAAGTAAAGTTAATGTGTAATTAGGATCTAGGTGATGAACTAGCTAGGTAAAAAACACTTTTCACAACAACATGAATTACAATATGATTTTTTATAAAGCCTTTAAAATATAACTAACAACTTACACAAATGTAAATAATTATTAAATAACAATAAATTACTTAAAAATTGCATTTCATTAGCGCATTTTTATTGTCATAAACCTTAATATTCCAATCCCCTTTCTGCCACCCCCTTAATATTTACATTCCACACAAAAAAAATGTTCATCAAAATGAATAAATACATATTCTTCAAAAGATTTTCTTGGAAAAAAATCATAAACCAAATGTGACTCCATCAAGTTGTCCCATAGCTCTCAGAAATGTAGCTCCCTTGCTGAAATCCCGAGTTCTTGGTCACCACCTCCCTGAACTCTTTAATCATATATCCCTCAAATTATTGGACGATAATCCATTGCACCATCAAGTTGCCTCATGACCCTCAAAAGGCTTTATAATTCTTAGATCCACAAGCCCTGAACTATCTAGGGAACAATCCATATTGAGTTCATGACATCTCTACTTGTCTTCAAATAACAAACTTCACAATATATGCATCTCAATTTTGTTGGGAGGGCCTCTACTATTTTCTAGGGTAGTTGCCCTAGTTAAGAATAATAGGGCCTAATTTATCACTTTGCAAAATAATGGTAGTATTCATGGCTTAAATGCATTGATGGAATTTCACAATCAGATATAATGGCAATGCAGTATTTGTCATTGATTAGAAAGGAAATCCAAGAGATGGGGAAGTAAAATCAATCCTTGATCATAAATAGGTTTTTCCATTACAAAATAAGCCACTTCAAATAGATTCATTGTTCTAGCCCATAATACAATTAATCTAGCATGAGCCACATGAGGCCCAAGTAATTTGTTTGACAAATTAATAAATTGGGCATTTATGTTCATGTAGTAACATATTTTCAGATGAAAAAAAATCATCAATGATTTGGATCATCATGAAGAAGTGTATAGAGAAGAGAATAAAGAGAATAGCAACAGACAAAGGGAACCTTGGAAGGGAGGAGAGAGAAAATAGTAGAGAATACAAATTAACTCTCATTTGAAATGTTTTAAACATCTTTTTCACATGCACAATTTGTATATGGACATTTAATATAACCTTGCATCATTCGTTATATCCTTATAGTAAATTCAATGACCACATATGTTTTGTTATGTTGTTCTATTTGTATCACTTTATGTCGAATAATTTTTTTAAATTTGTTTAATATACTAAACTTTAAAAAAAAATGTGTGTCAAGATATCAAGTTGATTAAATATATTTTATGTTTCTTTGATAACGTCCATTTTCTCAATGGTTACTATCGATTTTGCAACATTCTAATTAGTTTCTAAAATTATATTTCTTATCCTGTTTCATGATTATTTTAAAAGTGGTTAATAATTTTGATCATAACTATAAAGGATTGGGTCCCTTCCACACCTAATTGAATCAAAAATATATAATTTTCTCAGATTAACTATCATATATGTGGTGACCTAAATGTGGCATTAATTATATTTTTAAACAGAATGTGTTGCATTAAACATATTTTTGAATTGGATTTGTCATAAACATATATGAAATATCTTATGTCATAAATATATATGAAATATCATATGTGGTAAACATATATGGAATATCATATATGTGTATTTTAGAAGTGGATCTCTCTCTCTCTCTCTCTCTCTCTCTCTCTCTCTCTCTCTCTCTCTCTCTCTCTCACACACACACACACACACACACACACACACACACACACACACATGAAATACTAAAAAGATGTGATAATTATATATTAATATTATTTGGCAAATTAGTACAAACTTTGACACAATTTATCCAAGATTATAGTAAAATACCAACATAATTAAAAATTATTTGTAATAATGTTAATACCAATCAAACATCTATATTGCTTGATTTTTATCTTCTCTCATTATCAAAATTTTCATAATCCAAACTCTATAATTTATCATTAGCCTAACTGCAAATTACACATGTTTCCCAAGTATAATATTTATCATAATCCAAACTATGACCCTTACTCTAATTCTAATTATAATCTAACCTATAGGATAATACTTATACTAACCCTAACACAAACCAAAACTCTATTGTTAACCTTAAATTTATTATAATTATAATCTAAACACTACCCCTTATTATAATAAATATAGTCTAATCCCTATCCCTAACCATAATTTTGACCCTAATAACCTTAACAATAAATTTATTCTTAACCCTTTCTCAAAACCTAACCACTGCCTTAACTATAATTACCATTTAAACCTAAACTTGTCAGTTTGAATTCTAATCCCGTGTCACTTTCCATCATATCCCCCAATCTGGTGGCTTCTACAAGGATAGCTCTGAATGACCTGAAATTTGCCTTAATAATCCCTTCTCCAAATTGTTCAAAATCATTCTTCTAGTTGGTGCATGCTTGTATGAAAGAATGAGTCATGCCTTTTGGAAATTCCGAAGGAACTTTCTTCTCAAGGATGGCCTATAATGAGGCTTCCGAGAATTTGGGTCAATGGGACCCACCATCTTGTGAATGAATTTCTTTGGAGCCTCATTTTTCTCCGTTAATGACTTGATTTTCTCTTCATCCTTGTCCATGAAACCCAAAGCATGTTTGATCCCCAGAGATGCCAGAGTTTTACTTCCTTCCCTTGTAGGCTCCCCCAAATCAACCTCTTCAAAACTGTAGTCTTCTGGGGTTACCTATGCCTAGGTGACGCTAGTGGTGGGAACTCCTACCCTTGTTGGCATACTGGATTCAGCTTGATGGAAGGCTTGGCCTAGGAAGGACATGTCTTCTCCTCCTCCTCCTCCTCCTCCTCCTCCTTCTTTCTCTTCTTCTTCTTCTTCTTCTTGGGCTGAATTTCTTTAGTAANCCCCTCCTCCTCCTCCTCCTCCTCCTCCTCCTCCTCCTCCTCCTCCTTCTTCTTCTTCTTCTTCTTCTTCTTCTTCTTCTTCTTCTTCTTCTTCTTCTTCTTCTTCTTGGGCTGAATTTCTTTAGTAAACCAAGTTGGTTTAGTAAAGGTGGTGATAGGCTCATAAGGGGCAATATGCAATACTGGGGCAAGGCCTTGTTCATCTTGGGTTACCCTCTCCTCTTGTATTTCTACTTCTTCATTTCTTTTTTCTTCTTCATCTCCTTTGTCTTCTTCTTTGTCTTCTTCTTCTTCTTCTTCCTTCTCCTCATCTTTTTCCTTCCCCTCTTCATTATTTTTTCCCTCTTCTTTTGTGGCATCTTGCTCCTTGTCATATGCTTTATCTTCATCCTCTGAGGAGCTGGCTAATATTTCAACCCTAAGACCCATTATTGACTCTAGTGTTGTCTAAATAGGAGGCATTGTTCTCGTATTCAGTGACACTTGGGGAGTTAGGTTGGAGAAAGATGGTGGAATTGAAGGTGGTGCAGTAGGAGCTTGTAAAGAAGGCAGAGGAGTGGGAGTAGGAGTTGGAAGAGAAGGCAAAGGAGTGGGAGTAGGAATTGGAAGAGAAGATAGTGGAGTAGGAGCTACATCCTTTTCTATTTTCTTATCCTCTCCTACATCCTTGGGTGACTTATTTGGAGTAGTGTGTGAGACATGGGCAACAAAGGATATGGATACACCTTAGGTTCCCGTCTCCTTGTTTGCGCATGTGTACATTCTTGTGAGTGGAAAATTCACTATGGGATTTGTAAACTGAGTCGGAGGTGGAGTGAGGACAACCTGAGGGTTTACAGACACCTTCCCTCCTATGCTAACTTCCTTTTTCGGATGAAATGAATCTTGGCCTTGGTCTCTGAAACCTTCAAGGTCCTCAAAGTAGGACATGAGAAACTCATCTAAACCATGGACGTCCAGAGGATTTTCTTGTTCTTCTTGTGTCTCTCTTCCTTCACTGGTAGGTGTGCCTTCATCGAGACCCTTTTCCCTTAACGTAGCTGGATGATAGAGAGAAGGAAAAGAGAGCGCGTGAAAAAATAAAAAACAAAAAGAAGAAGAAGAGAAAGGGAGGAGAAGACGCCAACCTTCTAGGGCTTGTGAAGAGAAGGGGGAGATCTACCACCACAAAGTACAAGAAATCCATGTGAAGAGATAGAGCAGCAAGGAGGTGAAAACACTCAAATGCGAGGAAGCAAAGTTAGAAAAAAGACGCGTGACATCACTTTTATAACCTGCAGTCAAGGTGACATCATCTCTTTCATTCTTTCAGAGTCTGAAACCCTGAAAGAAACAACCCTCACACATTTCAGTGTTTCAGAGGCCGAAACACTCAAAAGTGCCAGCCCGGGCTTTTGCACTTTCGAGCTTTCGAGATTTCAGAGGTCGGGTGACCTCGTAAGTCTAAAAGTGCAAAAGTGTGAAAGCTCTAAAGGACTTAGCACTTTTGGGATTTTAGGCTTTCGAAGGTCGGGTGACCTCTTCAGTCTGAAAGTGCAAAAATCCGAAAAAGACCTAGCACTTTCTCAACAGGACCCCCTGGAAAAAAGTTCAAGGAACTAAAAGGGGGGAAAGCATAATCAAAAAATAAAAAGGGGGGTCCCCATGGCCAAAGGGCCAAAATGGGGTGTGTTTTGTGGACCCACAACAAATAGCCCCGACAAAAAGGAGGATTGACCAAGGCATTTCTTTATCAACAAATCACTTTTGGAAATTAACTTTGCAGCAAACCGAAAACCAAGAGTCGCTCGTGTTGACCATCTTTCACTGACTCCGAAGATTGAAGTCTTCTGCTTGTCTTCCAATGTGTGTGTGTGTGTGTATTCATTTCTCAACCTTTGAATGCGGTGACCAGAATGCTTTTCAGTTCTTCCCAACCTTCGCCACATAGACTAGGGCTTCCTGAAAAGAACTTTGTTGCCAGTCAGGTGTCCATAGCCTCGACAAAGGTTTCCCCGAATCCCAATCTAACTTTTCTCTACTGTTGGTTGGGCATCCATAGCCCAGGTAGAGATTTCTAGAGTGACCCTCGTCTATTTTTTTTGCTAGAGTTTAGAGGTATAAAGGGTCAATCTTGTTTTGAAAGCAATTTCTTCTTCTCTTTTTTTTGGCCTGAGTCAAATTATGACTCAAATTGTGTAGTTATTCAAACTATATTCAGGTAGATATTCTACTTTTGGGTAACCCGAGCATAAATTAGGCTATGGTACCCAGGTTTTTTTTATTGTAACCACCTTTTGGGTTATCTTTTCTTGGCTGGTTCATTTGTTCCTTTATCCTTTTCTTCCCTCTTCCCTATTTCTTTCGCATCCACTAGACTTGGGTTCTTGGATAGGTGGGTGCCCGAGTGAATGTACTAATGTCGTTCACAACTGACAAATTCTCAAGAAACCAATGCTCTTAGGTGTTGTTTCTTAGTGTACTTTGTGATCAAAATTACCGAGGGTCGGACATCTCTCTGATTGCCGATAGAAGATGTCACCACTTCTGACTTTGGGAATGTTCTCTACGCCGAACATTTCTTTGGAGAATTTGACCAAGAAACAACTCCGATCCAATTTTTAAGGACTACTTGGGATGGGGTCAAGATGCACCAAACCAAGGCAAAAAAAAATAGTGAGCCCGACAAAACGGAGGAAAGCGGAGATACAATCAGAAAAAAAAGAGCAAACATGACCGAAAGAGAAAGAAAGAAAGAAAAGAAGGATAGAAAAAAAAAAAAACTAAAACTAAAATACAAGGGACAGAAGGCAATCCTACTTAGGATCCACAATAATGTTTGAGGAATTTCCTATTGACTGGACATGCAGTCAATTCCCCATCTAAGGCAATGATCTTAAAGGTATTCTCTCCCAAGATCTCTTATATTTGGTAGGGACCTATCCACAATTTTTCAAACTTGGTGTGGCTGCCTGACTTTTCTTTTCCCTTGTCCCACATCAGGACAAGGTCGGAGATCTTGAAAGATTTGATAGTGACTCTCTTGTTGAACCAATACTTGATGACGGCTTGGTGTTTTGATACGTGCTCCAGAGCTAAAGTTATTTTCTCCTCAAGGTTGAGGAGATCCATGAGTCAAACTTGTACTTGATCTTCACCTCCAACATACTGGTCCATAAATCTCAAGATTGGTATTTTCAAGTTCATAAGGAAGATCGATTGTAGGTCATAGACTAGTTGGTATGGGGATGTCCCCAAGGCATTTTTAATCCTCACCCAGTCGGTCCACAAAGAATATTTTAGCTACGTCTTCCAATCTCTAGGGTTGTCATCTAGGAGGTGTTTGATCACCGTCGTTAGGTTTTTGTTTGTGGATTTCACCATGCCATTTCCTTGTGGATAGTAATTAGAAGAAAAATTTAGAATTACCTAATTTTCAAAGGCCCATTGCATGAGCGTAGCAGAGGAAAAAAAAGGGGGCATTATCACATACCAGATAGAACAATATCCCAAACCTAGTTATGATGCGCTCTTCTAAGAAATTAGTTACCACTTTAGTGGTGCAATTTTTTAGTGCCTCGGCTTCTGTCCAACGCGTGCAATAATCGATGGCTATTAGAATAAACTTATGACCTTCAAATGAAGAGGGGTAATCATTCCAACAAAATCCAATCCCTATTGGGAAAACATACGTACCTCGTATACTGGTTGTAAGGGCATCTTCAGGTTCTTCTCCCAAGTTGCACTTTTCTTGCAGTTGTGGCATGATCTTACATGTTTGTTGGTGTCTCTAAACAATGTCTGACAATAATATCCTTCTCTCAAAATTTGGTGGGAGTGGATTCAACTGACCCATGGCCTGTCCCGTATTTGTCATTGAAACCATCCAGGACTTGTTTTGCTTCGATCCTATCTAAACACCTCAGGTATAGACCCTCGTAATTGTGTGTATAGATGACCATTCTTCATCATGTAAGAGCTACTCTTGATAATTAAGGCCCTTCTTTGTGAGCTATTCATCCCTTATGGGCAGCGGTTCAGCAGTAAGTGGTAGACTATATCCTGGTACCATATGTTTGTGTAACCACCCTAATTTGGTATGCTCTAAAAATAGACCCTATTTTCCCTAAGTGTGATCATACCCCCAATTATGTCAAGACAACTCTTCAATCGACTGTCATAATTCATTCAAATCAGATTTAATCTCCTAAGTGATTTAATCACTAAATTTTATTAATCACCTAAGCCAATCAAATCAATTCAAATCAAAACATGGCTAAGATAATTAATTAAAATGAATTAAATTAAATCCCTATTATACCTCATCACTTGCAAAAACCTATCTTCTAGCCTAAATTAATCTAATTAATTGGCTATAGTCCTAATTAATTATTAAAAAGAAATCAAAGGCTTAAATAATTAATTTCTCTATTTTTGAGTGAATATATTAATTATAATTCATTTCATTAATATTCCCCTTAACCCTAACCCAACCTACCTCAACCAACTTAACCCTGTGTTCAAACTCATCCCAACCTATTCCTCCCTTGCTAAGCCTAATCCTAATCTTAATCCCATCTTAACCCCCTCCCTAATGATGTCACATTCATAATTTTATGATTAGAAATTCAACCCACTTGAGAAAGTCAACTTTCTCAAGCTTGACTCCCTTTAAGTCCACTTTCTCAAGCTTAGACTTACACCCTCACCATGTCTCTTAATTGCTCTCATTAATGCATCATTAATGGAGATTCCTCAAGCCCATGCCTCATTGATGCCTTTGGCATTAATGCCTCTTACACCTTATTAATGGCTATTACACCTCCATTAATAACCTTGTCCCCTCTCTCTCCACATTTCTTTTATACATAGAATATTTTTTGAGCTCAAATTGTTAATGTTTGTATCTTCAGTCGTATGATCATTAGAATACATATAATATATGTTGATTAATAATAATATAATATCTATGTTATATTATTATTAATCATATGAAATTTAATATTTAATATTAAATTATTATTATTCTTAATTAATAATTGATTGATGAAACATTATAAGATTGATTAAATTATAATTAGTTGGAAGATGTATGTCCTTTCTTATAAATAATAATGAATAGACATGTCCCATGAAGGGACA
>MU223757.1:824874-836903 GCA_018584345.1 Thuja plicata
TAATAATGAATAGACATGTCCCATGAAGGGACATGTCTCTCCTATCCTCATTCCCAATATAAATGAAAGAGAGATTGTTGCATTTGGAAAATACATACAACATAGAGTGCTATTATATTTGCAGCTATCCTAAAACTTAACACAAATGGCCCTTAATTTTCAGAGTTGAAAGCATTGTTATGCTATTAAGATTATTTGTGAATCTATATTACATCTTAGCTTTGATATTATACATTGTTATTATCTTCATTTTTAGAGCTAATATGCATGTTTCTTGAACATTTAGATTAGTTTAGATTCAAATCTTCCATTCTTAGGTTGTATATGTCACTGATTTGTGCATAATCTGAGGGCATGATTATTGCATTCTTCAAACTCCTCTTAGATAGGAAGCAATAGATCGGTTTTAGTGTTTAGCTTCAAACCCTTTCTTTTATGCTTTTTCACTAATATAATGATCTATTGAAGTGTCGTGTTGTAGATAACAGGTCCACAAATTAACACACATTTTTGGCGCCCACAATGGGGCTTGATTCCAGATTTTGCCTCATTTCAAGTTCATTTTTTACTAATTTGTCTTCCCAGGTTTTCAGAATAGGGTCATTTTTGGTCATAAAGGCTCGCATATGGGAGAAATCATGGCATCACAGAATCTAGGCTCGCATCCTGTATTTCAGAAATTGCCCCTTGGAATTCCTGGATCGTTTCTGGTACAGGCTCGCATCTGGTCACCAGTTTGTCGTATCTAGTAACAAAGGCTCACATTTGGTATATTGCATCACAGTCTGGATTTCTAAGGTCGTATCTGGTTAAAATTTTTGCATGCTCCATTTCCTAACCTCTAACATTTTGATCAGTTATGGTTTTGATCTTTTGAACAACCTAACTAGTGCTTGCAGGCTGCTGTTGAAAAGGTGGAAGACTTTGCTAACATATGGGTTTGCAGGTTTCTAAAAGTTGATTTACTACTAACCTTGTTGCAAGCTTTCCAAATTTAAGACATTTTTCAATCACTTGTTAAACCAATCAGATTATTATGCTTTTTTCCTTCAAGGAAAATCAGAACATCAAAAGTTGGTTTAAAACTTGAAAGGAAAATGAAGTAACTAAACAAGGAAAAACAAACGCACTGTTTAAATTTCAATTTTGGATTGTAAATGAACAAACTCAAATCACTAAATTTTGTGGCTCAATGAACAAACACATCGCTTAATTCATTTTGGGATAGTAATTGATCAAGCAAAGCACTAAGAACTGTGGTCAAATGAACAAAACAAACTTTGCTTTCATAATCTAGGAATATTTAAATCAAGCTCAAATAGCTTGAGGGAATGAACATTGCTTGAAGTGTTTTGGGAGAAAACGACATGGAATAGGAGAGTATGCTCTTCTTCTTTAAAGAAACAAAAATCTAGAAATCCTACGCTCGCCAATCCTTTGTATGCTTATTAAACAGTAGAGGGCCTGCCGGTTGAGGAAAAAATCTCTCTGGAACAACCCAAGTGAGGACAGGTTTTACGCCAACCCTTCCAACTCACTATAAATAATTTCTTCCTCATAGGCCAAAGCCTCAGAAGATGGAATCAGTTTTTGTTCTTGGAATTTTAACATCATTCCTTGAACATGTTTGGGTATGTGTAGAGCGGAGCCGCTTGAATCTTGCTTGTGAGACTACACATATTTGAGTACTCATAGGGCTATACGACTCAATTTTTCCTTGTGAGATTCTATGGGAGATGGTTTTGAATAGAATGCCCCATCATAAACAACAAAATTTGTAGTCAAAACTAGTTGATTCATCTCCGAAAGGGTGATAATCCTTGTGCAAGGAAAAAAGTAATTGCCCCAAGACACTTGTCATATCGTGCCCTCACTTGCATTTGGAGTCGTCTAATATGGCATCATGACTGGAGCCATTGCGTGCTTGGTGATGGTCATATTCTGATTAGCATTTGAGTGTGTACCTAAGTCAACAGGCAAGGATTTTCATCCTCTACCTAGAAAATAGGGCATAAGGATGTGTTTGTTGCCCTAACAATGTAAATATGCTTGATGTGTCTAAAAGTTCACTAACAAGATAAATCATTCAAAACAAGAAAAAAAATTCAATCCTTGGAGTACATGTGTTTTACACACATGGGAACACCTCATAACACAAACTACAATCAAACAAACTTCATGAACTTCCAAAACACATTTAACGAAACTGACAAAGTTTGACAGAAACATCAGAAGATCGTATCCTGTCTTTCCTGGCTCGTATCTAGTATCCTAAATCACATTTGGTTAGCATTATGTCACATTTAGGGAGAAATCTTGCATCATGCATTTCTTAGCTCACATCTGGGTCATCAGAGGCTCATATTTTGTATTTCCTGGCTCGCATCTAGAGGCTCACATCTAGGGAAGTAGGCACTTGTAGATTAGTTTGTCAAAAAACCTCAGTGGATTTGGATACCCTTTTGGCTCTTTAGTCTATCCTTGTTTCTTTTTATGGTCTCACTGTTGTTGTTTCAAAACACTTTTTCAAACGTCTACCTTGCATGTCTTGTCAGTTTCTCGCAATCAGTCTCAATACGTGTGGTCTATTCACTTTTCAAAACAACTTGATTCCTAGCTCACTATTAGGGCATTCTAATCCTTTGATGTTGGAATCATTTACTTTCATCGAAACACAAACGCCACCTCTACCTAGACATACTCACTTGAACGATTTGAGACTCTACTTGACACTATCGGGACACTTTGACAAAGTTGAGATACAAATATGTGGTTAACACAAGACGCAACAAGTACACTTCTAAAAGATCAAAAGCACCTCCAAGATCACTACACTTTCAACAAGGAGAAACATCTCGCAGTTCCCCATTCAATTTAGACTCTCTAGAAATGGAAAAACCCACTCATGAAAGGAGTGAGGCTTTTGAGGAATATGACAATGATAAAAACAAAAAGCATGAAGATAGCAATGGTGAAGAAGAACAACACTTTGACCATCCTTTGTTTGGTTCAGACAGTGAGGAAGACATCACTGAAGAAGAATACAATAAACTCAAACAGAGAAAGAAATTCCAAAAGACCTTAGAAAAGACAATTGGGAAAGATAAAAAGAAATACTTTATCCATCTAGCATCCACTGGCGTAAAGTTACCTAAGGATTATGATGTTGAAAAACTAAAGGAAAAGGAGGTATCAACTCCTATCTCTATTCTCACGAAACAACCAACCTTGATGCAAATTGAGCTTGCGACTCTCAAATAGGAGAAGGCTAAACCTAAGACAAAATACTCTCTGGACTCCATTTGTCCATTTCCTTTCGACAAGAGTATTAATATGGCCCCATTTCCTCCCAACATGGCAAGGTCGAGATATGAAAAATATACGGGAGATACTGATCCACATGATCATGTAAGAGAGTTTTGTGCTCTAAGCATAGAATACATACATGAACCTACATACCTCATGAGGCTATTTTCTGAAAGCCTAGGAGGCAATGCCATGGAGTGGTTCTCAAAGCTTACACCTAAGATAAAAAAATTTGAGGAGTTAATTCAACGATTTATCCAACATTACTCCTATAATATACAACATGATGTGACTATGATGGATCTGTGTAACACTAAACAAAAGACCAACGAATATTTCACACACTTTCTACAAAGGTGGAGGAAAATATTTGCAAGATATTCAAGAGGCATCCCTGAATTTGAGAAAGTGGAAATCTTTGTTAATAACTTGATACCTGAGTTGAACTATGCATTGCAAGTGCAAGATTCCCCTAGATTTTACAGTATAATCAAGAATGCCATCTGTATTGAGGAAGTCATGGTTAAAAAGGGAAAAATACTCTCCAAAGTGAAAACAAATCTACCAACTCCAACAACAAGCCTAAATGGTGGAAATAAAACAAAAATTTTGTTAACGATGGAGTGGTAGATGCATCCAATGCTAATCCTAAACCCACAGTGTTCAATCTAACAAATAACATGCAAGAAAGTAAAGATGCCAAAGTAACAACCTCCATACCTAAAGAAAAAAACGAGACAAACAAAGGTCGACCATGGACTTCCAAACCTCAAAGAACATTTGCTCCTTTGGGAGAACCTCTTGAAACTGTTTTGAAGACACTATTAGACAACAAGGTTCTCACAATCCCAGATTCCAAACCATGGGAGCTGAAAGTCAAACCAAGGTGGTGGGATGACAATTCTTACTGTGTCTTTCACAAAAAAATGGACACAAAACTAATAACTGTCTTAAACTCAAACATGTTATCCAAGACCTTATTGAAGGAGGCAAGATCAAAGTGGAAGGACACACCACTAATGAAGACCATACAACATTTAACAAGCCATTCCTTAATTACGAGAAAGGGGAAGCATCTAAAGGAAAAGGAAATGAAGTGAACTACGCCTACTCTAAAAATGATAACGTGATCAACATGCTAGACATTAAAATGGAATCAATTAATGTGGTCACTATCAAAGGTGTTCAAAACACATCTTCCCAATCAAATGCAGTGACCCGAAGTCAAGCAAAAGTCACAATCAAAGGACCCAATTCCTCATCAAAACCCGAAGCAACTTCCAAAATACCCATTGTCACTATCCCCAAGCCAGCAACAAAACAAATAGTTACTATTCCAGCAACAAACTATAATATGGTGGATCAATTGCAACGAACCTCTGCTCAAATTTCCATTTTTGAGTTACTTAAAATCTCCTCAGTACATAGGGAAATTCTTGAACAAGCCCTACATTCAACAAATGTGCCAAAGGACCTTGATGTAGACAAATTTCAAGCAATGGTTAATCACATCTCAGCGCCACATTACCTCTCTTTTTTTGAAGAGGATAATAAATCATTGACACATCCGCATAATCAACCCCTTCATATTGAAGTCCTCATTCATAAATCCCATGTTAGACGTGTATTGATAGATGGAGATACAGGGTTGAACATCTGTACCCTTAATCTAACCAGGAAACTGGGTCTCTCAGAATAGACCATTGATTCTAGAAGCAAAATCACTATCAAAGCTTATGATGAGGAAGAAAGATCCTCTAAAGGTCTTATTGTTCTAGCTATCCAAATTAGACCAGTGGAGAGGAATGTCATATGTCAAGTTATGGATCTACCCTTGGCTTACAACATACTGTTAGGGAGACCTTGGATCCACGAATGCAAGTTTGTACCATCTACTTACCACCAGTGTATCAAATTCCCACATAATGGGTGGAAGTGACAATTCCTGCATATGCCAATTATACTTGCAAAAATATTATGGCAGGTATTATGGTCCCGCATAACAAAGAAGCTACAAATGAGATTGTTCCTAAGACTACCAAGGACATGGTTATGAAAAGTTTTTGACAGAACTTAAAAATTGAAGAAACAGGTATGGAAGAATACAAGCTAGACATGACCCCACCATTAACAGAACTTCTAGTATCACCAAGATCCTATGGAAAACCTTCCTCATCATTCACACCTACTGCATCTCGAATGCCAAAAATTCACAAAGCTATCAGCATGGTTAAAGAATCTACCTCTCCTGAAGATAACATAGAAGAACAGGCAGTCTTGGCCTGGCTTTACAAGGGAGAACCAAAGGAAGTTGAGGTAAAACATGTGGAAATATCCCCAGAAAAGTATGGTAAAGGATACGATCTACTCAAAAAAATGGGATATAAAGGAAAAGGACCTTTAGGAGACAAAGGAAAAGGCCTTATTGAACCTGTACACATGGAATTTAGGGATACGAAAGATAAAACAGGACTAGGTTTAAATAATAAATCTGAAAATCCTACTTCAAGAGATAGTCCAGTCTCTGACAAAGGGAGTGATGAAAAAAAAGAAATAGAACTAGAACAATGGTCCTATGAGAGATTATTACATGTCGATATAGAGAATCAAGAATATCAAGGAGAGAGATATGTGCCAAGCTTTGAGGTACCACAAGACACCCATATTCCTTTATTACCACAAGCTCCTATTCAAGAAGTAGAAGTAATAACAAAAGACAATCTAGAGGTTCCATTAATAGCAACAACTAATGAAGACACACCCAGAAAACAAGATTCACATCCTAACTCGGGGTAGTTAGTTACAGTTTCACATATCTTAGACTTTCCAAACTTTGATCTACAAGTGGATAATAGGGTACATCAGGTAACTATTACTAAATTCTTGAACAATTCTGATGATGAAGTAACTAACTCACATGATTATGAGTGGGATGATCTATCTATCGCCATGGAGGAAATTGAAATAGATGTGATTCACATGTTTTCCGTTCCATTAGCACACACAAAGAATTCTAAAACTTCTCCTAACAGTGTTGATATTCCTAAAGCGGAGGAGGTATTCCTTCCCCCACTCATTGATGAAGAAACTGGCATTCCCCTAGACCTAGAAGAAATTCAGAGGCTACAAGAAAAGAGCCTCCTTTTACAGAGAGATGAAGATGAAAGTTCCACTAACAAGTCACTAGAGTTCGGTCCACTCATAACTAACAAGGACTTCGATAATGACGATCTAACTCTTGTTGATCTAAACATTGAAAAAATTAACTTAACAGAACATGTAATGTCAGTTAATAGTCTTGATGCTAACGCGATGTTGTCCTTCCCAAAATCTAACTCCTTGTCTTTGATAAACCCAGATCTAAAACATATCCTACTCCTATCCTAGACTTCCCTAATGACTACACTTTAGCTTCCTACCTAAATGCTTGTGAAACTTACCCTTCTTCCACTAATGCAAGGAGCATGAACATGTCACAGGAGGATATCAAGTTTCTCAGTCACAAATTGAAAAATAAAAATAATAAAAGAACTAATGGTGAAAACCATGTTGTGGCAGTGTTAGATTCTTAAAAAGTAAAAACAAAAGATGTATCTGATGGTGAAAACCTCTCAGAGGCGCCAAAGGATGAGATTCTTGATATCCTCCCTAAGCACTTTCAGGAAAGATCTTTAGTTCTAATAGAACCAACAAAACCAGTTAACTTGGGCACAACTAAAGATCCTCACATTGTTCACCTAGCACAATCTTTGTCAGATGAGGAGAAGATACAATTCACCGAGTTCCTGAAAGAGAAGAAGATCAAATTTGCATGGTCTTACACAAATATGCCTAGACTAGATCCTAAATTAATAATGCACCACTTATCTATAGCTCATGGGATCAAACCCGTAAAATTGAAACTAAGAAAGATGCATCCTCGTGTTGCATTATTGGTAAAAGCAGAGCTAGAGAAATTATTGAAAGTTGGATTCATCAGAGTCATTGCTTACGCATGATGGATTTCTAATTTGGTCCTAGTATCTAAATCAGATAAATCTATCAAGATCTGTAAAGACTTCAGGGACTTAAACAAGGCATGTCCTAAGGATGATTTTCCCCTGCCTAACATTAATATGATCATAGATCTAACAGCAGGCTACCAAATGTACTCATTAATGGATGGTTTTTCAGGCTATAAGAAAATTAAAATTTCCCCTGAAGATCAAGAAAAGACCGCATTTACATGCACATGGGGAACCTTTTGCTGGAACATTATTTCGTTTGGGTTGAAGAATGCAGGTGCTACATATCAAAGAGCAATGACCACTATATTTCATGAGATGATGCATAAAACATGGAGGATTACGTGGATGACATCTTAGCTAAATCAAAAGAAAGGAATACTTATGTTAATGACTTAAGGAAAATATTGGATCGTATGGAGCAATTTCAACTCAGGCTCAATCCAAAGAAATGTGCTTTTGGGGTCTAATCAGGAAAATTCCTAGGATTTATTGTCTCAGCAAAAGGAATTGAGGTAGACCCTAGAAAACTCAAATCTATACTAGAAATGGATCCTCCATGCAACATTAGTCAAATGAGGACATTACAAGGGAGACTCAAATCAATCAGGAGGTTCATGTCACAACTTGCGGACAGAGCACAACCCTTTACCAAATTACTACACAAAGGTGTCACCTTAAATGGGACGAACATTGTGAAACAAACTTCAGAGAATTAAAAGAGTACCTGGCTACTCCTCCTATTCTTATGGCACCTATCCATGGAAAGCCATTACTCCTATATATTTCAGCTACAACTACATCACTAGGAGTATTGCTGGCACAAGAGGATGAAACTAAGAAAGAAAGAGAAATCTACTACATCAGTAGAACACTAGTCTCCTATGAACTCAATTACAACATCATTGAGAAAGCATGCTTAGCAGTTGTCTTTGCATCACAAAAATTGAGACATTACATGCTATCACATATAGTAAGGCTCATTACAAAGATAGATCCTTTGAAGTACCTCCTAAGCAAGACAACATTAATAGGACCTCAGGCATAGTGGGTCCTCATTCTGAGCAAATTTGACATTGAATATGTGGACAGGAGGGCTTTTAAAGGACAAGTCCTCACAGATCAATTAGCTGATTCACCACTTCAAGATGATGAACCTTTAAGAATTGAGTTCCCTGGTGAGACAATCATGCATCTAACTGAGTATCCATGGAAAATTTACTTTGATGGTTCTTTCACGCAACAAGGCTCTGGAGAAAGGGTTCTATTCATAACTCCTCAAGGCTACAAAATACCCAAGTCCTACAAATTGATGTTTCCATGCACAAATAACATTTTTGAATATGAAGCATTGGTAAATGGTCTTAAAATTGCTATGGAATGGAAGATTGTAGAGTTACATGTGTATGGTGACTCCCAGCTCATTATCAATCAAGTAAATGGATATTATCAGACCAAAGATGAGAAGTTGATGCCCTATAAGAAACTAGTTGATGACTTAAAGAAGTACTTTGTCTTCATCACATTCTGACAAGTACCTAGAACAAAGAATAAAGCTGCAGATGCTATGGCTACACTGGCATCCATATTACAACTGGAAGAACATCAATTCATCTATGAATTCTTGGTGGAATAATTATCCTATCCAGCCTTTGATACCCCTGAATACCAAGTAATTTGTGCTTTGAATCCCCAATACCAATCTCGGTATGCTAAAATCATTGCTTACCTAACTGACCAAACTATTCCCAATGATCTATCCAGAAATGATAAAAGAGCCTTAATTAGGACAACATCGCATTATATCCTCATTACTAATAACTTATATAGACGAGGTCTCGATGATACACTTCTTAGATTTTTATAGCACGAAGAGTCAGATCGTGCATTAAAAGAAGTCCACGAAGGTGTATGTGGATCACATTCAAATGGCTTTTCATTAGCTAAGAAACTGCTTAGAGTAGGCTATTATTGGCCCACAATGGAAAAATATGCTATTCAATTTTTCAAAACATGTCATAAATGCCAAACACATGGAAATCTCATCCATGCTCCTGCCAGAGAACTCATACCTTTTATAACACATTGGCCATTTCAGCAATGGGCCTTTGACTTGGTTGGACAAATATATCCAAATTCTTCAAATGGACACAAGTTCATCATTACAGCCACTGAGTATTTCACGAAGTGGGTCAAAGCTGTGCCGCTAATCAAAGCCACTAGAAAATAGGTGGGTATGTTCATCTTGAACTACATTATCTATAGTTATGGGATACCCTCTTCAATTGTAACAGACAATGGGGGCCAATTTAAAAACCAAGACATTGACAACCTTTGCACACAGTTCCACATTAGTCAAAATTTGTCCTCAATCTATTATCCTCAAGTTAATGGACATGCTGAGGCATCTAACAAGAATATTCTCAAGATCCTACACAGAATTGTGAGTAAGTCTGGTAGAGACTAGCATTTACAACTAAATCCAGCACTTTGGGCCTACTGAACAAGCATCATAACACCAATAGGACCCATGCCATTTTCCCTAGTCTATGGCACTGAAGTAGTACTACCTATTGAGGTTGAAATCCCCTCCTTGTGTGTACCTTTACAAGGTCTTGTTACTAATGAACAATACCGCATTGATAGGGTAAATTCCTTAGACTCACTTGATGAGCGCAGACAACAAGCATTCTATCATCTAAAGGTGTACCAATCACAAATTCCAAAAGGGTACAATAAAAAGGTCAAACCCTGACAAATTCAGGTGGGGGATCTTGTTCTAAAAGAGAATCCTAAGAACCAACCTAACAGAGAACAGAAAGGAAAGTTTGAACCTAATTGGTTGGGACCTTATGTCATTACTACAACTTTTGGGACTAGAGTGTATCAACTAGCTACACCTGAGGGAGATGTCCTTCTAGATACCATCAACACTCTACATTTTAAGTGGTTCTACACTTGATGTCTGGCTAGCAGAGCCTATGCGGTGAAAATCTCAGAAAATACCAAAAACATCAGAAAATTGATCTTGAAGAAATTCAAAAATAGTGGAAAAATTCCTGAAGAAAAGGTATCCTTGGTGAAAACCTGGCAAACAGGCATCTTGATACTAAAAAAACATACCAAAAAGAAAACATAGAAAAAAAAGATTGAAAAAGAGAAAAGTGCCTTGATAAAAACCTCGTAAAATAGGCATCTTGATAGCAAAAAGAATGAAAATGTTTTGCCAAGTGGTGAAAACCTGGCAATCAGGCATCACTTGTATTTTGCGCTCTATCTATCAATACATTGCCGATACTAGGCCTTCACAATTACACATGTTCTAGGAGTTGACATTATTTCCTTATGAATATCCTATCCTTACTTGGGATTTGTCTGCATTTCTGTCTTGGGAACAAATCATTTTTCTTTGAGGGCATCTTTGCTAACATGATAGGTTGCATCTGCTAGGTCATCCTAGGATGGTTTGTCTTGTGATACAATGCTTCTTGATACTTGCACCAAACTATCACTTTCACGAAACAAGGGTGTATCTTTAACCGCCTATCTGGCACAAACATTGCACTAACATAAACGGTGTTCTTGAGCACTACATTGGATTGCGAATAGAGACAAGGTTATACACAGACATGGAACCATATTTATTACATTCCAAATTTTGATTGATGAATCTCTACTGCGCTTGAAAAATGAACCAATAGTATTTTTCCAATACTACTTAAAAACACAGTTTGATCTTGGTTTGATTATAACTCTTTTATGTACCGATAATGTTTTAACTAGGGGCATCTAAGTAGTTATAAGTTTTCTTTTCTTGATTTTCAATTGATAGTTGTTATGTTTTCCGAGTTACTCCATGACGTCCTGCGCAAAGACAAAGAGTCGCAAGGACAGGGGGCATAACATTTTCTTGGTTTTTTGCGTATAGTGATTGTTCCAAATGACCCTATAAATTTGACCTAACTTGGATGTTTATGGTAAGAGCTGCCAACATGAGTGGGTAGCCGCATATATCTCAATCTTTGTTATGTATAAACTACGGTGAGGTTGAAATAATTTCCTGGTCTATTTTCTACCTCACATTCTCACTAAAGTATACGAAGCATAATGTATCTAAGGATATGAATTTTCAAGGTCATTACGGGTCCAATATCTTACCTTACATAGATTCTGATATAGTAAAAGGAAGGTGACTAACTTATCATCCTGGCTCCTATGCCTTGATGCCTAAGTCTATTTCCGACATTACATCCAATAAAAATAGTATTCATACTTTCATAATATCAGTGGGTATTAGTGATTGTTGTACTATCAGGTGGTATCCATTCTAAGAAGAGGCCAATGATGATGAAAATGTTACAATATCAGCAAATCAGTGATAATTCCTAAGAGTCTACATATAGCTGCATTTAGGGATTGCATGATTTTTTTTTGAAAGAAACAAAAGCATAACGAATTTGAGCTCAAAATGATTTTGATTTTCTTCTAAAATCCAAGTTAATCACATCAATTCAATATTACTCATATTCATATCATTGCACATCCATAGCATACATTTTGCATTCATAAAATGAGACAGAAGAAAAATACAAAAACAAAGCATTTATGCATTACATTTATTTCTACATCCTAAGTGCATCCATACATTTTACTTGCATAAGAAAAACTCAAAAACATACATTTGCATATTCACATAGTATCATTTGAAACACATTTATA
>MU223757.1:837292-852425 GCA_018584345.1 Thuja plicata
GAGGTGGCATGGCCCCCTCTGACTGTTGTGCCAACCGTGAAAAAGATGTGGCTCTCTTCCCCTTTGGTATTTTAGCATGAGATAAGGCATAATAGTTGTATTGTCTTAAAATGGAAGCACTTCCATTTTGGTATGTTTAGCACCTTCACTTAGTACACTTGCATATTAGATTTGCATTTAGGATGCATTTGTGTTGATTCTTCATGATTAGGTGGAATTAGGGTTAGGATCTTATGGATTCTCCTTGGTTTCCCTCTCCATGACTCTATTTTATAGGAAGGACCTATATGTGGTCCCTCCTATACCTCATCACACTCTCTCTAGGCCTCTAGGTCTTCCCAGCATTCTGGAACGTTCCATCACCTTCCTAGGTCCCCAGCTGACCTGGAAATCTCACAGACACCAATAAGTGACCTACCTAGAACCTCAAGTCAGGGTCAAAGTTGACCTTGACCTAGGTTAGGGTCAAGGTCGACCTTGACCTAGGTCAGGGTCAAGTTTGACCTTGACCTAGGTCAAGGGTGAGGTCAACATAGACCTTTGTCGGGTGTTGGTCCTCGCTTTCAATTTCGGAGCTTATCAGGGTTCTAAACTTAAAATAGGTCCCCGGGTTTGGATGCGGAAGTGTTTTCTCTGATATTTAATTTAATTCATTCCCTCCTTGGTTGGTGATTGTGATTGAACCATAATTCAAGGTGAAATCTGAATTTGGGTCCCTCGCATTGCCCTAGGAGGCCCATATTGTGATCCCTATATAAACACTCTCTTTTGCCTTCATTTGGTCATGAAATGAAATTGGGAGATGACATGATGCAATGATGATGCAAGTAAGCTAAGAGGATGATATAGAAGGACAAATCCATGAGGACATATTGATACATTCAAGCATTTTTGGTGGGCAAACTATGGTGGATCTCCATTGAAGAAAGTAGGTGCTCTTTTCTATTAGATCTACCATTCTCAACATTCAAGCATTCAAAAGGACATTATCATGGGGTAGCAATTATGGATTGTGAATTGGTAGGAGTACTTTAGCTTTGGGGGCTTGGTATGCTTTCTTTATCATATTTAAATCTATGCATTGCTTTCTCATTTTCCATGTTATGTTAGGATTGTTAATCTAGAAGATTAGATCTTGATATTACATGTTTAAAGACTCTTCTCAAAGAGAAAACACACACACATATATACATTCTATATTCAGCTATTTGTGGAGGTGGAGATCACCAAAATGGGGGTTTGACTAAGGCAAAACCCTATATAGCCACCCCAAAACCCTCTTTTCAGATATTTGCAGATGTTTTTTTTGGGAGTTACAGGTACAAGACAACAGATCTGAGACCAGATTTGGATACCCTTTTCAGAAAACTATCGAGATATGAAAATAGATTTTTTTTCAAGGCAGTACAGGTCAGGGTTGAGATTATTGGGTCAGGGGTCAGATTAGTGGGTCAAGGTTGACCATTTTCATAAGACAGTGTCGGATCAGAAAAATATTTCTAGGTTTTGTTCGTCTCTCTATTCCAGTTCTGGATCATACTTCAGATTTTCCAGAAATAGAGTACAGACCTCAGAAAACAACATTCTTCAGATCTTGTATGATATGAGGTAGGTATTTTATTCCTTATTTCTTTACAAGTATTCTCAAATATTTATCTTAATAATTAAGTGTATTAGACTAAAATTGGACTTGAGGTCTCTTTACATGTGCAATCCCTATCATTTAGAAGATCTCATGTTCAACACCAATTTTAGATTTTACAATAGTATGTCACTCTTTGCACCTGGTGTACTACAGTTTGAGCCTCTATATCTCTCTCTTCTCTGAGCCTCTCCAGCTATGTATCTCTATCGACAAGCAAAACATCTGTTACAATGATCATGGCATATGATGCGGTGAGCCTGGCCTCTAAAACAGTAATCCTATCCTTGAGATTATCTCGATCCTGCTCACACTGTTATAAGGGATCTCCATCCCTACCAGAACCCCTGCTAGAATCCTGCCTAGAGGGCCTATCCTGTGGCCTCTACTACTATTGCCTCTGTCTTTGCTGCTCCCCTATAAGTAACGACCCTGGATCTATCCTAGGAGCAACAAATATGAATCGGGTGTGTCAACCTTCTCCACCGCCACTGGCCACCTCTCCAATCCCACCCACATCTCCACCACCCATGTCATCTCCACCATCATCCCCATCACCTGGAGGAGGGTGTCTACCATCTCGCCCACCATCTCATCCTCTGTCTCTACCCCCAACACCCCTATCTCTCTGTGCTCCTCCTCTACCTCTGGCAGGGCAATCATCAGCAGGATCATAATCTATCGGGTCCTCAATATGAGGAATGGCCTCCTCAGGAACTGTAAACCATGGAAATGGATGCTGGAGCATCTCTTCTAAATATCCATCTGAACAACCTGCATCTGCAACATCAAGCTGAAGATCCCAATCAACTCCTTCCAGACAGCTGAAACTCCATTTTCATTATCCTTTTGATCTATCAGGAATGAAATCAAACGTGCCTATGCCATTCTGCACTATACAATGAAATTTTTTGCTCATTCCAAAAAATGCAGAAATACTCTGTATATTCTACAAATAATTTGCAGGCTTCACGCAATTAGTTTTATGAGTTTTATATCGTCAACTCACACATTAATCATCAACATCTTGGTCTGACATCATTTTTATTTTCACGTAATTAACTTGGTTCTCATGTGTTTACTCTTAAACACACCCCCATTTCTCCACTTTTTCTAATTCATTCTTTCTTAACCTAACCACTCCATGCAAGTGATACGTTCTTTCAATAGAGGGATTTTATTCTTTTTTTGATTTCATTCCCGAGGGGGCATGATCACACTATTATCAATCAAATTCTTGCTCGAAACAACATTAAAAATGACTTCATTATCAAAAAACTAAAGGCATGACGGTTCCTTGACTAAGCCAGAACTATTGGATCGAAGGCTTTGGTTCTCACAAGCTGGATATCCTATGTCTTCTTTTTCTTAGATTCTTATTAAGATCCTGGCAGCTTCATACTGACTTTTGGACGACAACCAAGTTCAGAATCAGTATTATCAATTTCTGGACGACAACCAAGTTCAAAATTGGTATCTTTAAGATCTTTGATTATTGACCTTTGTTCAATCAAGTTCAAAGTCAATTCTATCAGTTTAGTTCAGTCAAGTGTGAGACTGATCTCATCAGACATTTTGTTTGATCATGAGCGAAATTCTCAATCTTTCTGAAGTCAAACATCAAAAACTTTCTTTGAATCAAATGCGATGCTCGCACATCTATTCAAAGAGGGGAAAATGTAACCACCCTAATTTGGTCCGCTCTGACCATAGACTCTATTTTCCCTAAGTGTGATCATACCACCAATTATGTCAAGACAACTCTTCAATCAGGTGACATAATTCATTCAATTCAGATTTAATCTCCTAAGGGATTAATCACTAAATTTTATTAATCACCTAAGCCAATCAAATCAATTCAAATCAAAACATGGCTAAGGTAATTAATTTAAAAGGAATTAAATTAAATCCCTATTATACCTCATCACTTGCAAAAACCTATTTTCTAGCCTAAATTAATCTAATTAATTGGCTATAGTCCTAATTAATTATTAAAAAACAATCAAAGGCTTGAATAATTAATTTCTCTATTTTTGAGTAAATATATTAATTATAATTCATTTCATTAATATTCCCCTTAACCCTAACCCAACCTACCTCAACCACCTTAACCCTGGGTTCAAACTCATCCCAACCTATTCCTCCCATGCTAAGCCTAATCCTAATCTTAATCCCATCTTAACCCCCTCCCTAATGATGTCACATTCCTAATTTTATTATTAGGAATTCAACCCACTTGAGAAAGTAAACTTTCTCAAGCTTGACTCCCTTTAAGTCCACTTTCTCAAGCTTAAACTTACACCCTCACCATGCCTCTTAATTGCTCTCATTAATGCATCATTAATGGAGATTCCTCAAGCCCATGCCTCATTGATGCCTTTGGCATTAATGCATCTTACACCTTATTAATGGCTATTACACCTCCATTAATAACCTTGTACCCTCTCTCTCTCCACATTTCTTTTATAAATAGAATGAGTTTTTGAGCTCAAATGGCCCTTAATTTTCAGAGTTGAAAGCATTGTTATGCTGTTAAGATTATTTGTGAATCCATGTTGCATCTTAGCTTTGATATTATACATTGTTATTGTCTTCATTTTTAGAGCTAATATGCATGTGTCTTGAACATTTAGATTAGTTTTGATTCAAATCTTCCATTCTTAGGTTGTATATGTCACTGATTTATGCATAATCTGAGGGCATGATTATTGCATTCTTCAAACTCCTCTTAGATAGGAAGTAATAGACCGGTTTTAGTGTTTAGCTTCAAACCCTTTCTTTTATGCTTTTTCACTAAGGGCCCGTTTGGGTACTGGAATACCATATCCTAGATATGGTCAATTTTGGAAGATGCTTGAATTCAAGAAGATTCTTATCCTGAAAATGAAATCTGGAATATGGACTGACCCATTTGGTTCACCCGGAAGACGACTGAGAAGATGCATAAGGAATTTTAATTCTTTTTTTTTAATTTCTTTGAATATGGTGTGTATATGTGTGTATATATACACACATGCACACATGTGTATATACATAGATACATGTATTTATATATACATGTGTGTATATGTGTATACATGTGTGTACATACACATGTATACACATATACACACATACACATGTGTGTGTATACACACACATGTGTTTATATACACACATGTGTGTATATATACACAAATACATGTGTGTATATATACACAAATACATGTGTGTATATATACACACATACATGTGTAAATACACATACAAGTGTGTATCTATGTATACACATATACACATATGTGTATATATACACACACATACACACATGTTGTGTATACACATATATATACATTTGTGTATATATACACACATTACATGTGTATATACACACATGTCTATATATACATGTATATATACATGTGTGTATATATACACATGTGCATGTATATACACACATGTGTGTATATACATATGTATATATATACACATGTGCATATATATACACATGTGTATATACACATCCTTATAGCAATATAATATACATCTTTATAGTCACAGGTTCTACAAAATATTAAATTTGGTTTGTATATACACGTACATGTGTATATATACACACATGTATATATACACATGCATATATACATACATGTGTATATACACACATGTATATATATATACATCCTTAGAGCAATATAATATACATCTTTATAGTCACAGATCCCACAAAATATTAAATTTGGTTTTCTATAAATTGGAATTCCCATTCCACTTTTTTGTGAAATTACAATTCCACGTATTTAGGTGGAAGATGATATTCCCATTTTGAGGGCAAAATTGGAATTTCGAAATTCCAATTCTAATTTTTTAGATGGACAAAAACATAGAATTAAAATTTCTTGGAATTAGATAATACCAATTCTAGTCTAATTTTAGGAAACAAACGAGCCCTAATATAATGATTTATTGAAGTGTCATGTTGCAGATAACAGGTCCACAAATTAACACACACAGTTTGTAATCACACCCTAATCGATGTAAGTTTGGAATGTTAGACCTTATACTACCTCAAAGATAAGCTTTTTGAAGCCTTGGCCCTTTACCAGTTTCATTGGTTGGATCTCAAGGTCGAATTCTTGTAGAATCGCCATCCACTTTCCCCTTCGGTCTCCTAGTTCATTTCGCATCAACAAAGATTTTACAGCAGCGTCAGGGACTATCCCAAAAAATTTGCTCCTTAGGATATAATTCCAAAACTTCTTTACCTCTTTGACCAAAGAAAAGGACTATTTGTTTAGATTAGGGTCCCTAACTTCGACATTCTTAAGGGGGCGGCTCATGAGGGCTATCAGCCTCTCATTTTCACCATCCTTTTTCTGTGTGAGGATGTTTGCGTATGAGTGTTCAGATGCAAAGGAATACACCTTGAAGGGGATAGTGTAATCCGAGATGACAAGGACGGGGGCCATAACGATTGCATTATTTATCTCCTCAAATGACTTCCTCACTGGGATAGCCCACTCGATTTTAGCATCTTTCTTCAGCATGTTGTTGAGTGGTTTTACTATCTCGGCAAAACCATCAATGAACTTCCTTACGAAGTTAATCTTCCCAAAGAATCATTTCAACTCCTTGCGACTATGAGGTGGTTTTATCTTGAGAATGGCTTATACTTGTTCGAGGTCTATTACTATCCCTTCTTTTGAGGTTATGTGCCCCAACAGCTTGCCTTCTGTGACCCCAAACACACATTTCTTGGGATTGAGAGAAATCTCGTACTTCCTACACCTTGGAAGGACTCTCCTTAGGTCGTTTATGTGATCGGTTCATTGTTTGTAAAAAAATCTGAGGCTATCCATCTAGATGATGATTCACTTTCCAAATAGCCCCTTGAAAGCTATTTCCATTTCTCTCTGGAAAGTGGCCCCAATGTTAATTAAACTGAAGGGCATCCGTCGATAAGCGAATGTCCCCCATTTGCTGGTGAATGTTGTTTTCAACCTGTCCTCTTCTTGTACCATTACTTAATTGTAAATATAGTAACCATCCATGAACTAATGCCTCGTACTATACAACATTGTCAGTGCACAAAAATTTTAACCGATAAGAAACATAGAAAGACTTACCTCTTAGATTTATCAGTTCAATCCATGCGTTGGTTCCTTGTTTACATTTGGACCCATCGAAATGATTTTTCCATATTTGGAATTGTTTTGCGGGGTTTGACTTGGGTTGGAAATTTCCTGAAAACTTCATCATTTTGGGCCTTCTCTCCTTTCATCCCTCACTATCTGAGCAGGCCAATTCTTCTTTCCCTATCCCTTGAGTGCCTTTGAGATCCATAGATTTGGTGCTTTCACTTTCTTGGTTTTCCTACGACCTCCTATAGGGTGGGTAGGCACTGTCATCTGAAATACTCCAGTCAATGAACATACTGAGAGTAGGGCTCTTTCTATCTGAATATGATCCACCATCTTGAATTCTAGTCAGGATGTCTTAACTAGTGGGTCTGTTCGCCCTTAGAGTGATTTCACATATGTTTTCCCATTCGGGTTTCTTTTCTTATGTTCCTGAATCTTCTAAAACTTTGACTGGTAAGGAAATTTAGGTTAGCACTTGTGATAATGCATCTTAACAACTTGGACATGTGAATTCTGAGTGGCTCACTTGGTTTAATCAATGGTATCCTAGTAATAGGAGGATTTTGGGATCTGTATCCCATCCTAGGTGTTGTAGGCTTGTCATCATGTTGCTGATGAAACTTCTAAAGATGTTGTCATTGGGGCTAAACTCTTGGATACCTTGTATCAGACTGTGATCTCATTCTTCATTCTCTTTGATCCAAAACATGAGGATGTCATCCACCCAGTAGGTGCCTAAGTTAGTTTGTATGAACATGACCTAGTTTGGGGAGTTATAATTAGTAATCATCCTTTTCAATTTAGGCTCGACGTCAATCTTTATTTGGTTGTTCAATCCCTTCCACGACAACCATAGTTGGGTGAATTCAATGGAAAACCATCCTCTCAAACATTTCATCCATTCTCAACTTGGCAGCATCCCATAGGTCTCAGGAATATCCACTGTGTGCATGTTGATGTATTCTTGTATTCTTGGGTCTGCAACCAATTGAATGTGTACATCTTTAAGTACACGAACCACTTTGACCTTTGTCTTGTCTAGTTGGGTTACCACCCGGTTTTTTGTATGGGGGACCATCCCAAGTTTCTAGAAAATAGACAAGGGAATGACATTACATGAAGGTCCTAAATCAATCAAGCAGTACTGTAAGTTTTTTCTGAACATTCACAAACAAAGTAGGAATGTCGGCACTTCTATCTTGTCTTTGAATATTACGGTGAAAGCTTCTGAAGTGTTTATATTAGATGTGGGGGTATTTGTGTTGCTGGATTTTGTGCCTTGTCTAGAGTGGTTCAGGGACTTTAGGAGTGCTTCTCTCTGGGAATGGAAGCCTTGAAGCATATCAAACATAGAGATGTTTTCCTTTGTTTTCTTTAGTTCCTCGACCGCACTATATTTGTCAGTTGGCCAAGCTGGATTTTTGTAGCTTGCAAACGTGTTTGGTGGAGATGATGTAGGAGAATTCAGACCCTTAGGAGATGTGAGATTGTATCTAGCTCAAGGATCTGGTGAAGTTGGTTGTTTTCCTGAAGGCATACCGTTGATTAGAGGTTCCTTTTGGCTCCTTAAGTTGTACGGACTATGATGTTCATTTTGAAAGGTGTGAACTTCAAAATATTTAGGTTCTTTCTCCCTCTAGAATGGGAATACAAATTCTTCTTCCTTTTTGTAGATGTCATAACTTTCCCTGCTTCTAGGTTCATATAAATCAAATACCATTACATTGAACTAAACAGAGGGCTCCTCCAAACTTCATGGGTGTTAGTGGTTTGTATTGCCTCCACACCCATCATTGTCTTGGTGTTAGGTTGGAGCCCCAACAAAATTCACATTAGCGACATCATAAGCATTGGAATTATCAGTGGGAATGTTGTCATTGTTAGGTCAGGTGTTCCAGGGTCTATTGGGTCTCTACTGTCCAAACTATTTATACTACAAACTATTGTTGTTATTATAGGTATTGAAGCTTCGATTTTGATTCTGAGGATAGGCATTTGGAGTCATAGGTGTCCTTTGATGCCCGCTTTGGTTTTGGGATGGGTTCAACTTCATCTGGGTGAGATTGTGGAAGTGATGGTTGAACATAGTCATTAGCTTAGTAGAATCCTTCCTTTCTGTTATGAACTTGTGATGTATTGTGGTAGGATCCACATACAACTTAAACTAGTTTAGGAATTTTGATTTGAAATCTTCCCATACAGAGATAGAACCGCATGGAAATTTTAGGTACCATTTGTATACAAACTCACCCAGGGTGTATGGGAACAAATGGAAGATGACATCTTGGTGTGCAATCTATTTGCAATTGCAAATTAGTTTGAAGGCACAAATGTGTTCTTCTGTTGTCCTTTATTATCCATATACAAAATATGTGCAAAACTTGTCTGATTTTTTGGGAAATTCATGGAGTTGACCTACCATATTCAATGGAGAACTTTGCACATTAGCGAAGAAATCTATAGGGAGAATTTGTTGGAAATTCTAATTTTGCAAGTTCTAATTTTGAGGGATTTGCATCGTGATGAATGGGACACCAATGTGGGATTATTGTTCAAAGGGTTTTGAGGGTTTGGTAGGATGATGAACAGATTTGGATCTCCCTTTGTCACTATGAGCTCTACGATGGTGGGTAAATTCAAGGAACTCACCCCTCTTTAGAGATGATCTAAGCACTCGCTCAAACTGTTCTGGTGAGAAGGATCTGATGTCATCCAACTTTTTCAATCTTTAGGCCCTCCTTCTAGCGCCACTTCTATTGAGCATTGTTTTTACACAAGTCAACTAGTAGGATTTTGATACTCGATTTCCTCTTGTGAAATAATAACAAAGTTATTCCCAAGGGTCTCTGTGGTTGTGGTACAACCTGCTTGATAAACTCAGTTGAAGATAAATGTAAATGTTCACAAGGAGGCCTTTGCTAGTACTTTCATGATGTCAAACTGCAAAACAACTTTAGTACTTGTTTTTTTTATTTTCCAATTTATCAATGCATGTAGCTTACTAATTATTCAAATCTATGCTAAATCCTATGATGATTGTCTATTTATCTAGATTGTCAAAGAAGATCAAAAGATTTGGGCAACAAGAGTTTAAGAAAATTTGCTGAAAATAAAGTCCTAAAGGACATAAACCATTGATGAACCTCCCTTGTGAATTGAATGATAGAAAGAAGGAAACCCATTGAATATGAATCAAACCATGTCACAATTCTATGCCCAAGACATGCAATCATTTGGAGAGAAATGTATCAAGATGAAATATTTTCAAAATCTATCAAAATCGTGAAGCCACAAGTATGCACACACACAAAAGATGAATTTATCATTGAACCAATAGAATTATCTTTCCCCAACATTTATCACAGCAAGATCAATGAACAACAACAAACTCCAATTTAATCAATTGTAGATCCAAAACACAATAAACCCAATTGGCACTTTAAAAGAAATGAACAAGCAAACACACATTCATAACATTCCCATAGACAACAAAAAATATCACATCGTGAATGAAGCACCGATTGTATATCTTTATTGCATAAAAGATCCGACCATATTACATTGTTTTTATTATACTATATAGTGATTTGATCTACAAATCCTGAACCCCAAAACTAAGGCTTCAGTAACTCTAAAAATGATGAAAAAAAGCTAAATTTATTTTTTTTTAAAGAAAACTACTACTAAAATGATGCTAAATAGTTTGCATGGATCCTTGATCTACTTACATTCAGTTTGTCCATGAATTTAGGTTCAAACTTGCTTAGAAAGAAGAGGAAAAGGAATTGGAGCTCCACCATTTTTAACTGAAGTCTTCCTTTTGATCTTTGAGTTCTCCCTTGGAATCTTCATCTGGAGTTCCCTATGCGGAGAAGACTCGTAGAAGACCTTTAGTCATGCAAAAATGATCCCATTTGTTGATCAATCTAATCTGAAAATCTACTTTCATGCAAAAAAACACTCATGCTAGAATGGCCAAGAATTCAGACCCTTATATCTGCTCCAAAATTTGACATGGGAAAAATTCATTAAGTATCAAACTTTGGGCCCTCCAAAATTTTAGACTTTCAGAGGCCGAAAGGCCAAAAAACTAGCCTTTGCAAAATGGCTAAGTATGGAAAATTTTCTATCCCAAAAATTTGGCTAAGTCCGCAGTGGGCAGTCACTATGGGAGTATTTATGGATGATCTTCCCGCAGCCTTTGCAATTTATCTTGCACCTCCTCATAGTCTACCTCTTTCTCTTGCAATTCACTGAGGTGTTTTTCTTACTTCTTCTTGAAGGTGGTTAACTCTGAAGAAAACAAATTTATTTCTTCCTCATGTTCTGCCATTATTTGCATATCTTCTTTGAAGTAAAAAAATTGATGAAGAGTTGATGAAGAGTGGCTTCTACAAGGATAGCTCGAAACGGCCTAAAAATTGCCTTAATAATCCCTTCTCCAAATTGTTCAAAATCATTCTTCCAGTCGGTGCATGCTTGTATGAAAGAATGAGTCATGCCTTCTGGAAATTCCTGAGCAACTTTCTTCAAGGATGACCTGTAATGACGCTTTCACAAAATTTGGTTCAATGGGACCCACCATCAAGTGAATGAATTTCTTTAGAGCCTCATTTTACTCAGTTAATGACTTGTTTTTCTATTCATCCTTATCCATGAAACTCAAAGAATTTTTGATTCCCAGAGCCGACAGAGTTTTACTTCCTTCCCTTGTAGGCTCCCCCAAATCAACCTCTTCAAAAGTGTAGAATTCTGGGGTTACCTGTGCCTAGGTGACGTCGGTGGTGGGAACTGCTACCTGTGATTTCTAGTTGCTCTTCATGTCCTAAGTGACATAGGATATGGTCCTTGCTGGCATACTTTATTCAGCTTGATGGAAGGCTTGACCTAGGAAGGACATGTCTTCTTCTTCTTCTTCTTCTTCTGGGCTGAATTTCTTTGGTAAATCAAGTTGGTTTAGTAAAGGCATTGATGGGATCATAAGGGGCAATATGAAATACTGGGCAAGGCCTTGTTCATCTTCATCCTCCAAGGAGCTAGCTAATATTTCAGCCCTAAGACCCATTATTGACTCTAGTGTTGTCTGAAGAGGAGGAATTATTCTCGTATTCAGTGGCACTTGGGGACTCAAGTTGGAGAAATATAGTGGAATTGAAGGTGGTGGATTAGGATCTTGTAAAGAAGGTGGAGGAGTGGGATCAAGAGTTTGAAGAGAAGGTAGAGGAGTGGGAGTAGGATTTGGAAGAGAAGGTGAAGTAGTGGGATTAGGAGTTGGAAGAGAAGGTGGTGGGGTAGGAGCTACATCTTTTTTTGTTTTCTTATCATCTTCTACATCCTTGGGTGACTTCTCTGGAGTAGTGTGTGAGACCTGGAAAATAGAGGATCTGAATACACCTTGGGTTCCAATCTCCTTATTTGTGCTTGTGTCCATTCCTATGAGTGGTACATTCACTGTGGGATTTGTAAACTGAGTCAGAGGTGGAGTGAGGACAACATGAGGGTTTACCAATACCTTCCCTCCTATGCTAACTTTTGCTGTCAGATGAAATGAATCCTGGCCTTGGTCTCCGAAACCTTCAAGGTCATAAAAGTAGGACATGAGAAACTTATGTGAACCAAGGATGTCCAGAGGATTTTCCTATTCTTCATGTGTCTCTCTTCCTTCACTGGTAGGTGTGCCTTCATCGGGACCCTTTTCCCTTAACATAGTTGTCCTGAACCTTATCCTTCTAACCAGAGGTATATCATCCTCCTCATTTTCTTCCTCTCCTAGTTCCTCCTACAGGGTTTCTAATTGTGGAGAGATGGATGCTCTCTTCCTCTTATATACTTTTCCTCTCCCTCCCGTGGTAGTATTTATAATAAGAGACTAACCGGAGGTAGTGGGAAGTTCCCCTTGTGTTACCTTTGATTGTTCAATGGGTCATGTTATACTCCTAGTTATCTTAGTCTGTGGTGGCTTATGGTGGCTTAGACCCTAACAATCTTACTAAGCATGATCACACTAACCCTAACTCTAACCTTAACCCTAAACCTAACTCTAACTCTAACTCTAACCCTAACTCTAACCCTAACCCTAAATCTAACCCTAACTCAAAACCTAACCCTAACCCTAACCCTAACTCTAACTCTAACCCTAACTCTGAGCCTAACCCTAACCCTAACTCTAACCCTAACCCTAACCCTAACCCTAACTCTAATCCTAACTCTAACCCTAACTCTAACCCTAACTCTAACCCTAACCCTAACTCTAACCCTAACCCTAACCCTAACCCTAAACCTAATCCTAACTCTAATCTCTCTAACCCTAACCCTAACCCTAACCCTAAACCTAACCCTAACCCTAACTCTAATCTCTTTAACCCTAACCCTAACTATAAAATTCACCCTAACCTTAACTCTAATCCTAACCCTAACCTATAACTGTACATTCCAATCATAAAAAATTCACCCTAACCCTAACTCTAACCCTAACCCTAACTCTAATCATTCTAACCCTGACCCTAATTGTAAAAATCACTCTAACCTTGACCCTAACTCTAACCCTAACTCTACCCCTAACCCTAACTCTACCCCTAACCCTATCCCTAACCCTAACCCTAACACTAACCCATAACTATACATCGTAACCCTAACTCTAAACCTAACCCTAATCCTAACCCATAACCATACATCCTAACTATAAAAATCTCCCTAACCCTAACCCTAACCCTAATCCTAACACTAACCCTAACCCTAACTCCAAAAATCACCCTAACCCTAACTGTACATTCCAACCATAAAAATCACCCTAACCCTGACCCTAACTCTAACCCTAATGTTGTGAGATTTTTTACTCTAACCCTAACCCTAACCCTAACTCTAAAATACAATGCTCACCCTAACCCTAACCCTAACTGTAACCCTAACCCTAACTCTAAACCTAACCCTAATCCTAACCCATAGTCGTACATCCTAACTATAAAAATCTCCCTAACCCTAACCCTAACACTAATCCTAACCCTAACCCTAACCCTAACACTAATCCTAACCCTAAAAATTACCCTAACCCTAACTCTAAAATTCACCCTAACCCTAACCCTAACTATACATTCCAACCATAAAATATCACCCTAACCCTAACCCTTACCCTAACCCTAACCCTAACCCTAACCCTAACTCTAACCCTAACCCTAACCCTAACCCTAACCATAACCCTAACTATAAAAATCACCCTAACCCTAATTGTACATTCCAATTGTAAAAATTCACCCTAACCCTAACTGTACATTCCAACCGTAAAAAATCACCCTAATCCTAACCGTAACCATAACCCTAACTCTAACCCCACCCCTAACCCTAACCCTAACCCTAACCCTAACTCTAAGGGCCCGTTTGGTTGAGGGGTGGAATTGGAATTGAACGGGAATTGACATTTTCGAATTCCCAGAATGTTCAATTCCCTGTTTGATTCCAAAATTAAAAATTGGAATAGGGTTATGCGAATTCTAATTTTGGGCCTTTTTGAGCATTCCACAATTCCCCCTCATGACCTGGAATTGGAATTGGAATTGAGAGTGTTATTTTGTGAAGGAAAATTCATTCCCATTTTTGTGTTAATATTATATTGCTATCAGAATGTATATATAAATCTGTGTATATATACACATGTGTATATATATGTGTGTATATACACATGTGTATATATACATGTGTGTATATATACATATGAGTGTATATACACACATGTACATATATAGTATAGATACATGTATGTATATATACACATGAGTGTATATACACACATGTGTATATACACATACATGTATCTATACTATATATACACACATGTGTGTGAATATACATGTGTGTGTATATACTCTTATGTGTATATATACATACATGTATATATATATATAGTATATATACATGTATGTATATATACACACATGTGTATATACATACTCATATCTATATACACATATGTGTGTATATACACACATGTGTGTATATGTGTGTATGTGTATATATGTGTATATGTGTATATATATACACAAATGTGTGTATATATGTGTATATATATACACATATGTGTATATGTGTATACATGTGTATATATACACATGTATGTATGTGTATACATGTGTATATATACATGTATATGTTTGTGTACATGTGTATATATACATGTGTGTATATACACACACACATGTGTGTATATACACACACATGTGTGTATATACACACACATGTGTGTATATACACACACATGTGTGTGCATGTATATATACACACACATGTGCGTATATGTGTGTATATATACACATGTGTGTGTATACACATATGTGTGTATATATGTGTATGTGTGTATATGTGTGTGTATATATGTGTA
>MU223757.1:852901-865513 GCA_018584345.1 Thuja plicata
ACCCTAACCCTAACCCTAACCCTAACTCTAACCCTAACTCTATCCCTAACCCTAACCTTAACCCTAACCCTAACCCTAACCCTAACCCTAACCCTAACTCTAACACTAACCCTACCTCTAACTCTAACTCTAACCCTAACTCTAACCCTAACCCTAACTCTAACCCTAACTCTAACCCTAACCCTAACCCTAACTCTAACCCTAACCTTAACCCTAACCCTAACTCTAATCCTAACTCTAACCCTAAACCTAACCCTAACCCTAACTCTAACCCTAACTCTAACTCTAACTCTAACTCTAACCCTAACCCTAACTCTAACCCTAACTCTAACCCTAACCCTAACCCTAACTCTAACCCTAACCCTAACCCTAACCCTAACAAAAAATGTCTTCCATGTTGCGCTGTGACTGCCACTAGCTTATATATATATATATAATACATCGAGAGTAATCCTTCTCGAGTGCGCCTATTTTTCGTGTGGATTAGGGATGATAATTTAAAATAGGCACCTCGAGAAGGATTACTCTTGTTGTATTATATATATAGGTATATATAAGCTAGTGTATATGGTCATGGTCATGTGTAAATATGTATTTAAACATGAAGCCAAAAATATAATCTGTAAATTGACATGTATTATTAATAAACATATGGCCTTTCAATTCAATAAATTTTTAATATACTCTCTAAAGCAATGAAATAATATATTATTTTAACTTATAAATGAATATATAAGTTATCAAAATAATGAAAGTGTTACGTTTAAGACAATGCCTCCACATGTAAACATATATAATCATAGTAATTTTATTATCTAACACTCTTATTTTCTAAACAATACAATATTCTTATATATTGAATAAATGAAGTGTATTTCAGTTACTAACTCTAACATATTTCATAGTAGGTATGGTGAGAGCAAGGTTGAATTTTGAATCAGAGGAGGCAAGAAGAGAATATCAAAGACAATATAGAAGAGAGTGTCATAGGCGTCAACAAGAACAAATGCCAGAAACTCAGCAAGAACAACATAGAATAAGACGCAATGACCATGATAGACAAAGGAATGGTAGAAGAAGGGCAGAAGTAACAATGGGACAATTGGAAAGTGAAAATAGAGATGAAGTAAATGTGGAAAGAAGCAATCATCAACGAACATCTGAACAAGTCCTTCAAAATGAAGAAAGACGTGAAAGACAACAAGGTGATCCCAAACCAAATGATAGATATAACCATCCACCTAATGTAAACTTTTAGTCCGATGTTCAAAATGAAGGCTCTACATCCATGGAACGTGTTCCAGAAACACCACAACATGAAAATCATATGCAAATGAATGTTGACATTGAAGGTGCTATAGAAAACATGCCAAACCCAAATGGTATTCTTCAATCAAAATATAGAAGATTCCAAATGCAGTTTAGACATCATATAGATAGTTTAAAGAGTCCAAATATGTGTTATGTTTGTCAAGAATCATATCTTGGAATGAAATTATATCACACTTGTGAAGGTCCTATATGCAACAGGTGTCGACGAGAGAGAGGAACTAATAGGTTTTCAACTGCAAATAATATAGATCCTAGCTCTCAACCACAAGAGCTTGCCAATTTGACTCAGGTTGAAGAGATGTTGATTGCACGTGTCAGCCCTATACTGCAAGTTACTCATGCAATTGGTGGTCAATATAAGTACAAAGGACACACTATAAGTTTTCCCCAGCATGTAGAACAGGTATCAAAAGTTTTTCCACATACTATTAAGCATTTGCCAATCATTATTGTTCGCAGAAGGGATCAACGTGGCACACACTATAACTTTACTGTAAATAGGGATCGTGTTTATAGAGCATTGAAATACAAAGTAGAACATGACAAGTTTTATGCAGATGTTAGGATTGATGAAGCTGCTCTTAATGAATTGCTAAGAAATTCTGATGAGAATGTTTTTAACAGATTGAGGACAGTGCACATGGAATTTGATTCTGATGCAAATGAAGTCATATGTGTGGGTCCAGTCATGGAGATAGATGAAGGTAATATAATTGATCACACAACATCAATGGCTTCAAGACCACCTAATGCTCAAAGAGAAATGGGTTTGATCCGTGCATGGGTTAACAATCCAGATACAATACCATCTGCATTAATTGAATGGCCATCTATAGGTGCATCACCCATCAATGAATATGTTACATCAAGATTATTTGATATGGAATTTCCAACATTATTTCATGATGGAATGTGTGATTGGTTAGAGCCAAGAATGAAGCGAATTCATTTACATAAATTTTTGAAGCATTTGTTGCGGTATAGGGATCATCGCTTTGCTAAACATCCAAGGTTTAGGTATTTCATGATGAACATGATAATGAGACATCGTGCACAGAATTCATCAGTTGTATTTGTAAAAAGGAGTTTTCAAGACATGCCAATTACCATCAATGAGTTACGTGAACATATGGAAAATATGCCACATAATAATCTTGCAGATAGGTTGATGCGGTTTGGAACATCTCTAAGAGGAACGAGATCATATTGGTCTAAATTTAAAGCAGAATTAACAAATATGCTTCACCAAATTGGATCTCCTACAATTTTCTTCACATTAAGTGTAGCGGATATGCAGTGGCCTGATCTGCATGCGCTGATGCAAGGAACACCACCAACTGATCCACGAGAGGCTCAAAAATGGAGAAGACAAAATGTAATTGACTATCCTCATATAGTTGCACATTACATGCATTTGAGGCATACAATGTTTAGAAAGGAAATACTTGAAAAAGGTAAGAAAGTCAAAGACTTTTGGTGTAGGTATGAGTGGCAACATAGGGGTTTACCTCATCTGCATGGCTTTTTATGGCTTGAAGGAGCACCAAACATGGACATTATTGACTGGTCAAATGAGGAGGAACTAAAAAGTGCTGAGAGATATTTTCATCATATTAGTCATACATGGAATCCTAGACATGATCCTCATCAAAGAAATATACAGGTATGTTTAAAGTAAATTGATCTTATATATTAGAATAAGATGAAGCTCGTCACATGTATATTACCATATATTTATTATAAATATTTAATATAGTTAATTAACCACAACTATTTGTAGGCTTTCCAAAATTTTGGTCGACATCCATGTCTCAGAAATAGTGCATAGCTAGAAGAGATGGATATTGACCGTGACTATGAGGAGATAGTCAACTGTGTCGAACGACACACAGTCTCTAGGGAGGGTGCATGCCTATGTAAGAAAAGGGGAAGAATGGTTTGTAGGTAATTATTCCATCATTTAATAGTTGTATATCAATATTATATATCAACTATTTAGACAACTTAATGAAATGAGATATTCTTTTGTCATTTTTTTAGGTATAATGCTCCTTGGCCATTAAATTTGGAGGGGTTCAGATTATATGAGGATAGGGAGTCGGGTGATAAAAAAATTGAGCCAGCAAGAAATGATGATAGAGTCAATTCACATAATCGACACATACTCCAATTGTGGAGGGCAAATATAGATTGGCAACCTGTTCTTTCAAAACATGCAGTTATCAAATACATTGCAACGTATGCTGTAAAAGCTGAGAGAAGCTTAGAAACCTATCAAGAAATGTTGATGCGACTGTCAAACTTGGAAAATCCTGACAATTTAGTTGTGTAGGCATACAGAAAGATTCTCACAGAGACAGCTATAAAAAGAGACATTGGAGCTCAGGAAACATGTCATATGTTGTTAGAGATTCCATTGGTTGAGAGTAGCAGAAGGTTTATTAATCTAAATGTGTCACATTAAGTTTTCAAACCTATAGCAGTAAATAATGAGGATAATGACGAAAAACAAACAAAATCTTTTGTAGATAGCTATAAAACAAGGCCACTTTGTATGGAAGGCATCACATTGATTGATGCAGCAAGATCCTGGATATACAATCCTAAAAAAAGAGGAGATAACAAATGGGTGCAAAGGGAAATAGCAGCTACTGTCAGAGTTTTCCCTAGGTTTCTATCCATTCCTCCATGTGATTCAAGTAAATGGGTGGACTTATGTTTATCTGAGTTGTTACTATACAAACCTTTTCATAACATTGAAAGGTACATTGGTCATGATAGTGATATTATAGTAGCAAATTGGGAGTCTCTCAATTATAATCCTTGGCATGTTGAAAGAGCAACAACTATAGAAAATGATGATCCTAACACTGATTCCGAAACAGAAGATAATGGAGGTATTCAAGAAAATACTACAGAGCATGAATGGGAAATCATATCCAGGATACATTGTGGTCAATATATGCAGGTTTCTAAAATAGACATGTTGGGAAGAAGAGATATTGATAGAAATACAAACTGGAGTAGTGAATATCAAAGTGAAGAACATACAGCTGGAGCAATCAATTTCATAGGTAAAATGAAGAAACATGGATGTCTCATGTATGATGATATCCCACAATGCATCAACTTTACAACTCTTAGTGAGAAGAAACATAAGGCAATCGATATTATTATGACACACTACCATAGCAATAAGGTTCGAGTGCCTTTATTTATGATAATTCAAGGAACAATAGGAACAGGAAAGTCTTATCTAATTGGTGCCATTACTCAATCTCTTCAGATAGAAGCATTTCCAAGTCCTTCTCCTCTTTTATTACTTGCACCAACTGGAGTTGCAGCTTTCAATATAGGAGCCTCTACAATTCATTCAATGTTGTGAATACCAATTAAAGATTTTTCTCAGCTAGAAGGGGCGCGACTTACAATTTTTCAAGAAGATATGGCCCACATCAAATATATTTTGATTGATTAAATGAGATTCATTGGTCAAAAATTGCTGGAAAATATAGATTGTCGACTCAGACAAGCATTCCCACAAAGTGCTGACATAGGTTTTGTAGGTATACATTTGGTTCTTCGTAATAGTGCACTTTACGTGGTATAATATTTATTAATATAACTCATATATAGTACCTTCATATGATCTTCCTAGATGGTATAAAAATAATTTTTTTCACTTTCTTTCAGGTGTATCTATTATTTTGGTTGGTGATCTTGGTCAGTTACCTCCAGTCAATGATAGACCGGCATATGATAGCAACAGGAGGGCAAAGTTACTATGACAAGAATTCAAAATAGTGGTTACATTAAATAAGATATTTAGGCAAGACAGAGATAACATCGAGCAACAAATATTTTGTCATCTTCTCACAAATCTGAGAGATGAAAATCCAAAAATAGATGATTGGAACTTGCTTATGATGAGAACCCCTATAAGGTTAGATGTTGCAAGAAACACTGAGTTTGATAAGACAATGCATTTGTTATCGACAAATGACAATGTTAATAACCATAACATGAGAATATTATATTCTTTGAGGCATCTTGTTGCACGTAGTCTTGCGACTAAGTCAAGGAATGCTAATACACTTGAAGATTCATCAAATGGAGAGCTTGATGTAGAGTTACTATTCAATAAGGATTCAAGGGTGATGTTGACTACAAATCTATGGATAGAAGCCGGTCTTGTCAATGGAGCATTGGGATATCTCTAGAATATTGTGTACAAACCAGGAACTACTCCACCTAAACCACCAGCATATGTCACAGTTGAATTTGATAATTATTTTGGAATACCATATGATGACCACCATCCAAAAATAGTTCCAATAGCACCATTACAGAGGGGTAGAACTTTTCAATTGCCATTAAGGTTAGCATGGGCTTTGAAAATTCATAAATCATAGGACCTTACTCTTTCAAAAGCCACAGTTGATATAGGCCCAAGAGAGAGAGAGTGGGATTGACATTTGTGGCTGTATCTTGTTTAAAGTCTCTAGATGGCTTGAGGATAATTCCACCATTCACATATGACCACTATGAAAAAATGAAAAGTGGGAAACAAATTTCAAAAAGAAAAGTAGAAGAAACCAGAATCAGATGTCTTGAAAAACAATGATGTATTGTAATGATGTATTTTCAAATTGCTATTAAGAAATGCATTATTGATTATTCTCCTACTTTATGTCAAATTTGTGCTAAATTACTCTTAAGCAATAAATGACTAGAATATATATAGAAATTATGTTCACTTTTGCTTCAATGCCTATGAATGATCATAATCATATTATATTTCGATACCCATATTTTCATTAAAATACAACATGGTTACTTAATTATTGTTTGATTTATTTATTTCCCTCTAATTAAGTATACTTTTAATCTGATTATTTGTATATACTGATGTTTGTTAAAAAATTTGCAGCATACCATTTCTGATATGGCTGTCTCTGACAGGGAGTCAAACATTATTGATATGAGCCCGACTGCTTCAGTGGCCTCAAATCATTTCTTTGAGACTGAATATGACAAGTGTGCATGAATAGTTAAAGAGTCATGTAGAAATATAATCAAAGCTATGGAGAAAGTAGCTTTGTCATTTGATTTTTTAGAAGAACTAGAAATAATGTAGATGAAAGATGTTGCGAGAATTGTACGTGACACGTCTGCAAAAGTAGATGCATTTTCATCCATGATGAAAGAAGTCTACTGTGGTCATGAAACAAATAAAGGTTTACCTATTAAGAGACACAACACTTCAATAAATCATTGCATTAGTGAAAACAAAGGGATTAGCCAACATAACAATCACTAAAATTGATCTATTGCTTCCTATCTAGGAGTATGAAAAATGACATAATAGCCCTCAGATTATGCATATTCCGGTGACAAATACAACCTAAGAATGGAAGATTCAAATGAAAAATAATCTAAATGATTCAATTCTCCAAATATGGGCAGCATAAGGATTCTTTAAACTTCTCAAAATTAGGAGCATTATAACAATATCTTTCATAAAATCAAGGGCCATTTGAGCTCAAAATCCATCCTATTTATAGGAAAAATGGAGGAAGGGGAGAAGACTCTAGAAGGGCTGCCATTAATGAGGGTGTAAGACTCATTAATGAGGTATGGGTGGAAGGAATATGTAAGAGCCGTTAATGCTTCATTTATGAAAGCATCAATGAGGTATGGGTGAGGGTTTAGAAGCATGAGTGAGGGTTTAGAGTCAAGCCTAACAATGTGGACTTGAGGAAAGGAATCTTGAGATTCCTTGACTTTCTCAAGTGGGTGGAGTTGTTAATCATTCCCTAATGGAATGTGACAACATTAAGGGTAGCTTAGGATTAGGTTTAGGGCTTAAGGGATATGATCAAGAAGATAGAGATGGGAGGAGAGAGAATGAGTGGAGGGGGATTAGCTAATTAGGGTTAATTAGCTAATTGAGAAGAATTAGCATGTGAGAAGGGGTTGGGATGAGTTTGAACTCATGGTTGGATAGTTTAGCTTGGTTAGGTTTGAGGGAATATTAATAAAATGAACTATTGTAATAACATATTCACTTAATAATAGGGATTTAATTAATCATTTAAGCCTTTGATTACTTAGTAGTAATTAATTAGGACTATAGCCAAATTGAATCAATTTAGGCTAGGGGATTGATTTTGCAAGTGATGAGGTATAAATAGGATTTCATTAATTCCTTTTAAATTAATTACCTTAGCCAGGTATGATTTTTAATTGATTGAATTGAATTGATTTGATTTGAATTGGCTAAAGTGATTAATGTAAATTAGTGATTAGATCACTTAGGATATTAAATATGATTCGAAGGAATTATGACAAGCAATAACATGGTCGTTTGGACATAATTGGGGGTATGATCACACTTAGGGAAAATAGGGTCTATAGTTAGAACAGACCAAATTCAGGTAGTTACATTTGCCTCTCTTTGAATTGATGTGCAAGCAGCGCATTGATTCAAAGAAATTTTTTGATTTTGACTTCAGAAAGATTGAGAATTCCATTCTTAGTTGTCGAAAAAAATGTCTGATGAGATCAGTCTCGCACCTGATCAAACAAAACTGATAGTATTGACTTTGAACTTGGTTGTCATCCAAAGATCAATAAAATATCTTAAAGATATCAATTCTAAACTTGGTTGTCATTCAAAGATTGATAATACTGATTCCAAACTTAGTTTTCGTCCAAAAGTTAGTAAGAAGCTGCCAGGAGCTTAATAAGAATCTTTTGAAATGAGGAAACACAAGATATCCAGCTTATGAGAACCAAAGCTTTCTATCCAACAGTTCTGACTTAGTCAAGGAAATTGTCATGCCCCTAGTTTGTTTGATAACGAAGTCATTTTAATCTTGTTTCAAGAAAAAAATTAATTGATGATAGTGTGATCATGCCCCCTCGGGAATGAAATCGAAGGAAAAGAATAAAATCCCTCTGTTGAAAGAAAATATCAGTTGCACGGGTCAGGTAGAATAAGAAAGAATGGATTAGAAGAAGTGAAGAAACGGGGGTGTGTTTAAGACTAAACACATAAGTTCCAAGTTAATCATGTTGAAAATATGAGTTTGATTTTGTTCCCGATAGATCAAAGATTTCGGGAAGCATGGGTATTAGGAATAAACTTGGATTTTTAGATGAATTAAAGATAGAAGGGAGTTTGAGCTCAAATCCTTATGTTGTTCTTTAAAAATGCATCATGCAATCTCTAAATGCATCTATATGCAGATTCTTAGGACTTTGTCACTGATTTCCAGATATTGTAGCATTTTATCATCATTGGGCACTTTTGGATACCACCTGATAGTACAACAATCACTAATACCCATTGATATTATGAAATTATGAATGCTATGTTTATTGGAATATCAGAAATAGACTGAGGCATCAAGGCATAGAAACCAGGATAACAAAATAGTTACCTTCCTTTTAATATACCAGATTCTGGTTAAGCCAAGATATTGGACCCGCAATGACCTTGAAAATTCATATCCTTGGGTACATTATGCTTTGTATACCTTACTGAGAATCTGGATCAGAAAATAGACAAGGAAATTGTTTCAACCTCACCGTAGTTTACACATAACAAAGATTGAGATATATGCGGCTATCCACCCATAGTGGAAGCTCTTACCATAAACATCCAAGTTAGGTGAAATTTATAGGATCATTTGGAACAATCACCATACACAGAAAATCAAGAAAACATTATGCCCCCTTTCCTTGTGACTCTTGGTCTTTGCGCAGACGTCATTGAGTAACTAAGAAGACATAATAAATTATCAATTGAGAATCAATCAAATAAAATTTATAATTACTTAGATGCCCCTAGTTGAAAAAATCATTAGGACATAAAAGAATCATAATCAAACCAATATCAAACTGTGTGTTTAAGCAGTACTTGTTCATTCATCTGTCAAACACAGTAAAGACTCATCAATCAGAAAATTAGAATAAGCATTATGGTGTTCTGTGTCTGTGTATTGATAGGATAATCCATTCATTTTTGTGATCCAATATAGCTTTGTAGGAACTCCTATTAATGTAAATGTCATCTCTGGATATGTGATGTTTGAAAAGACACCCTTGTTTTGAAAAGTGACATTGTTTTGCATGTATCAAGAAACATTGTGTTCGTGATGAAAACTAGCCTAGAGAAACCTAGCAACCACAACCAACTATGCCAGCAAAGATGTCCCCAGTGCAGAATGACTTATTCCTAAGATGTAAAGATAGACAAATCCCAAGCGAGGATAAGATAGTCTTTTTAGGAAAATGAAGTCAGCGTATGAGCACAGGCAAAATTATGAAGGCCTAGTATCAGTAGTGCTATGATAGATGGAGCGCAGAACACAAGTGACACCTGATTGCCAGTTTTTCACCACTTGGCAAGATATTTTCTTTTATTTTTGCTACCAAGATGCCTATTTTACCAGGTTCTCATCAAAGCACTTTTCTCTTTTTCAGTTTTATTTTTTTTTTTGCTATTTTTGCTTTTTTGAATGTTTTTGTAGTATCAAGGCGCCTGTTTGCTAGGTTTTCACCAAGGATCCCTTTTCTTCAGGATCTTTTTCCATTGTTTTTGGATTTCTTTAGGATCAATTTTTTGAATTTTTTTGGTATTTTTCAAGAACTATTTGTTGTACAGGCTCTACTAGCCAAACATTAAGCCTAGAACCACTTCAAATGTAGAGTGTTGATAAGATCTAGAAGAATGTCTACCTCAGGTGTAGCTAACTGATAAGCTCTAGTACCAAAAGTAGTAGTGATCACATAAGGTCCCATCCAGTTAGGTACAAACTTTCCTTTCTGTTCTCTGTTAGGCTGGTTTTTAGGATTCTCTTTTAGGACGAGATCTCCCACTTCAAATTTGTGTGGTTTGACCTTTTTATTATAACCTTTGGACATATGTGCTTGATATACCTTGAGGTGATCGAATACTTGTTGTCTGCACTCATCTAGTAGGTCCAGAAAATTCACCCTATCTATGTGGTACTGCTCATCAGTAACTAGTCCTTGTAAAGATATCTGCAAAGATGGGACTTCAACCTCAATGGGTAGTACTGCTTCACCACCATAGACTAGAGAAAATGGTGTAGCTCTAGTTGGTGTTTGGATGCTTGTTCTGTAGGCCCATAGTGATGGATTTAATTATAGGTGCCAGTCTCTGCCAGACTTATTCACAGTTCTATGTAGAATCTTGAGAATATTTTTGTTGGATGCCTCAGCCTGTCCATTACCTTGAGGGTAATATATTGAGGAGCAATGTTGAGTGATATGGAACTGTTCACAAAGGTCATCAATGTCTTGATTTTTAAATTGGCCCCAATTGTCTGTTACAATTGAAGAGAGTATCCCATATCTACAAATAATGTAGTTCAAAATGAACATAGCCACCTATTTTCCAGTGGCTTTGATTAGCGGCATGGCTTCGACCCACTTTGTGAAATACTCAATGGCCGTAATGATGAATTTGTGTCCATTTGAAGAGTTGGGATATATTTGTCCAACCAAGTCAAAGGCCTATTTTTGAAATGGCCAATGTGTTATGAAAGCTATAAGTTCTCTGGTAGGACCATGGATAATATTTCCATGTGTCTGGCATTTAAGACATGCTTTTGAAAACTGAATAGCATCTTTCTGCATGGTAGGCCAATAATAGCCTGCTCTAAGAATTTTCTTGGCTAAAGTCGTTCGAGAGTGATCCACATACACCTTCGTGGACTTCTTTTAATGCTAGATCAGACTCTTTGAGTTCTAAACACTGAAGAAGTGTACCATCGAGACCACATCGATATAGGTTGTTAGTTATGAGGATGTAACACGATGCTATCCTAATCAGGGATCTTTTCTCATTTCTAGATAGATTGGCTAGAATGGTTTTGTTAGAAAGGTAAGCAATTATATTGGCTTACCGAGATTGGTCTGGGGTATTCAAAGCACATATTACCAGGTATTCAGGGGTATCAAAGGAAAGATAGGATAGTTCTTCCACCAAGAAGTCATAGCAGAATTGATGTTCTTCTAGTTGTAACATGGATGCCAATGTAGCCATAGCGTCAGCAGGTTTATTCTCTGATCTTGGTATCTGCTGGAAGGTGACGAAGACAAAGTATTTCTTTAGGTCATCAAATAGTTGCTTTTATGGCATCAATTTCTCATCTTTTGTTTGATACTCCCCATTGACTTGATTGATAATTAGTTGGGAGTCACCATATATGTGTAGCTCTATGATCTTCCATTCCATAGCTAGCTTGAGGCCATTCACCAATGCTTCATATTCTGAGATATTGTTGGTGCATGGAAACATTAATTTGTGAGATTTGGGAATCTTGTAACCTTGAGGGGTTATGAATAGGACCCCTACTCCAGATCCTTGTTGAGTGAATGAACCATCAAAGTACATCTTCCATGGATATTCAGTGAGATGCATGATTGCTTCATCGGGGAATTCAATTAGTAAAGGTTCATCATTATGGAGTAGTGAATCAGCCAATTGATCTGAAAGGACCTATCGTTTGATAGCTCTTCATTCTACATATTCAATGTCAAACTCACTTAGAATCAGGACCCATTTTGCCAAACGTCCTGTTAATGTTGTTTTGCTTAAGAGATACTTTAGAGGATTGATCTTAGCAATGAGCTTCACTGTATGAGAGAGAATGTAGTGCCTCAATTTTTGTGATGAGAAGATGACTGCTAAGCATGCTTTTTCAATAATTCTATAATTGAGCTCATAGGTGACTAACATTCTACTAATGTAGTAGATATCTCTTTCTTTCTTTGTTTCATCTTCTTGTGCCAGCAATACTCCTAGGGATGTAGCTGTAGCTGAAATGTATAGGAGTAGAGGCTTTCCATAAATAGGTGCCATAAGGATAGGAGGAGCAACAAGGTATCCTTTCAATTCTTTGAAGTTTGTTTCGCAGTGTTCATCCCATTTGAAGGTAACCCCTTTATGCAACAACTTAGTAAAGGGTTGCACCCTATCCGCAAGTTGGGACATGAATCTCCTGATAGATTGGAGTCTTCCTTGTAGTGTCCTCATTTGACTGATGTTGCATGGAGGAGCCATCTCTAGTATAGCCTTAACTTTAGCGGGGTCTACCTCAATTCCCTTCGCTAAAACAATGAATCCTAGGAGCTTCCCTGATTGGACCCCAAAGGCACATTTCTTTGGGTTGAGCCTGAGTTGGAACTGTTCCATCCGATCCAAGATCTTTCTTAAGTCAGCAATGTGAGTACCTCTTTCTTTGG
>MU223757.1:877632-911210 GCA_018584345.1 Thuja plicata
TTGAGGCCACTGATTCACCCCCCCTCTCAGTTATTACTAACAATTGGTATCAGAGCTTGTGTGCTTAGAAGGAAGGTTTCAAGACCTAAGTAAAGATCACAAGATGAACAGACGAGATGTGCCCAAGCTGAACAAAAACAACTTTGCTTCATGGAAAAGAAGGATAAGACTCCAGTTATCAAGTATTGGCAATGATATTACTCAATCCTTAGATACTAAATATGTGTTGCCTATAGGACCATTGATAGTAGATCAATTGAGAGTGAAGCATGAGCATAACTGCATGGTTATAGAACTTTCTTCCTCACTCTCTGATGCTCAATTCAAAGATGTCAAGGATTGCAAAAATGCAAAGAAAATGTGGGACAAACTGAAGGTTGTACATGGAGGTGATACAAATATTCTGAGAGCCAAGGTAGAAAGCCTAAGAGGAAAGTTTGATGATCTCATAATGAAAGAAGGTGAAAACATCACATAGTACATCACAAGAATAAAAGAAGTAGTCAATGCTATATGAGGTGTTGGAGGTACACTTGAAGAGGAGATAGTGGTAAGTAAAATCTTAAGAACCTTATTTCCTGTATATGCTATTAGAGTCTCTGCTATTCAAGAAATGAGAGCAGTAGCAAACAATACAGTTACTCTTGATAGCCTAATTGGTAGACTGGTTTCATTTGAGATGAATAACTTTGACAATAGTGTCTTACCAAGTTTAGAGTCTGCATTTAAGTCTTCTATGAAAATGAGCAAATCTAATCATAGAAACGCATCTAGAAGGGACAGTGAAAGTGAAAGTGAAGAAGAAGATCTAGATGAAATAGAAGCACTTATGGCCACAAGAATACAAAGAGGCAAAGGTAAATACAAAGGCAAGTTACCACTTGTATGCTTTAATTGTAAATAAATTGGACACTTTGCTGTTAGATGTCCTAATAGAAGAAAATATGACAGAAGTGATGACAGATCTTTTGAGAAGAAGTCTGCCAGACGTGATAAAAAAGATTACAGAGGTTACCAACGATCAGAAAGAAAGGATACCCAAGACTACAAGGATAAAGGCAAGAAGGCTAGCTACCTAGATGCTTACAAAGATAAAGATATTGACACCAAACCTGATGATGACATCGAGATGGTATTTGTAGTTGTGAAGGATGATTCAGATGAATATGAAAGGTATGAAGAAACTACACTCATATCTAAGGTTAGTAAGAATGATATCTGGATTACACATAGTGGCTGCACTCACCATATGACTAGCGAAAAAGAAAAGTTTAACACTTTTGAATACCATAATGGTGGTACAGTAAGAATGGGAAATGATACACCTTGTCTAGTTGAAGGTAAAGGAACAATAATGCTGAATAACCTAATTAAATGTGAAAATTCTTATTGGGTAAAAGGACTGAATTATAATCTGTTGATTTTTTCTCAGCTGAATAATTCAGGTCACAGAGTAGCATTTGAGAACAAGAAGGCAAAGATCTTCAATGAATCAGGAAAATTGATTGGTACCGGTGAATAGACCAAAGGTAACTTATTCTATCTAAATGATACTAATCCCACTTGCTTAATGACTAGAAATGAAGATATATGGTTGTGACACAAAAGATTCTGTCATGTGAATTTTGACAACATGATGAAAACAAGCAAAAGAAGAAGTGTAAGAGGCTTACCGATGATGACAAAACCATACAACATCATGTGCAAAAAAAATTGTCAAAAAGGTAAAATGACAAAGTCTAGTTTCAAAAGCAAAGCCCATACATCTGATGATATTCTAGAATTAGTCCATAATAATTTATGTGGACCTATTAGGACAAAGAGTTATTATGGAGATAGATACTTTATTCTCTTTGTTGATGATTACTCTAGAATGATGACAGTCATGTTTCTAAAAGAAAAATCTAAAGCATTCAAAATGTTTAAATGGTATAAGGCTATGGTAGAAAAACAAAGTGGTAAGGATCTAAAATGTTTAAGATCAGATAGAGGAGGAGAATTTATATCAGATGAATTCACTAATTTATGTAATGAGCATGGTATAAAAAGATAGGTTTCTGCACCAAGAACACCACAACAAAATGGGATTGCTGAGAGAAGGAACAGATCAATAGTTGATTGTGCAAGAACACTGATGATAGAGAAGGACATCACCCAAATCTTTAGGAGGGAAGCTGTTAGCATTGTTGTTTATACACTTAACAAAGTACAATTGAAGGACACAAAGAAGATTCCTTATGAGCTATGGTATGGTAAAACACCCAATGTGAGTTACTTCAAAATATTTGGTAGTCAATGTTATGTCTTAAAGGATGATAGAAATGGAAAGCTTGACACCAAAAGTGATGAAGGTATTTTTCTGGGGTATTCTACCAAGAGCAAATATTTTAAATGTCTAATCAAGGCTTCTAACAAAATGGTTGAAAGTGAAAATGTGAAGATTGATGAATTTGCAAAAAATAATGAGTTGGAAAGCACAAAAGAACCAGAAGACTACAACAAGTTTGTATATTGCGAAGAACCCATAACTCTACCCGAGCAACAGTGCTTAAATCCAGAACAACAAAATGTTGAAACCGACAGTCAGAATGTTGTTACTGATGGTTAGGATAATGATCAAAATAATGTGCAAGGTAATGAAGATCAAGCTGATAGACAAAGAGTTGTACCTGTACTTGCAAGATATGTAAGAAGGAACCATCCAGAGGACCAGATCATAGGAGATAAGAAAGCTGGTACAATAATAAGAAGTAAGTCTTTAAACTCAAATTGTTTAATTTATGAGTTTGAGCCAAAAGATTTTAATGCTACACTAGATAATGAAGAATGGATAAGTGCTATGAATGATGAGATTGACTAGATTGAGAAGAAAAAGACATGGTCACTTGTGCCAAGACCAGATGATAGGAATGTCATCGGTACAAAATGGATATTCAAGAACAAACTGAACAAGAATGGAGAAATCACAAGGAACAAAGCAAGACTAATATGCAAGGGGTATGCACAAGAGGAAGGTATAGACCATGGAGAAACCTTTGCACCCATTGCTAGGATAGAAGGAGTAAGAATACTACTTTCTTATGCTGCATATACTTGCTTATGCTGCATATAAAGGATTCAAAGTATATGAAATGGATGTCAAGTCCACATTCCTAAATGGAATACTTGAAGAGGAGGTATACATTGAACAACCAAAAGGGTTTGTGGATCCAGACAAGAGGAACATGGTATGTAGACTTCACAAAGCCTTGTATGGATTTAAAAAAGCTCCCATAGCCTGATATGAATGGCTTCATTCCTATCTAATAAGTATTGGATTCATAAGGACTAGTGAACACAGTAATCTTTATTTGAAAGAAGATACTAATGCTAACACTTTAATTGCTGAAATATTTGTTGATGACATCATATTTGGAGGCAATGATGTGCTATGCAAATCATTTGCTGATGAAATGAGGAAAGAATTTGAGATGTCTATGTTTGGAGAGATCAAGTTCTTTCTTGGTCTACAAATCATTCAACAAAGTGAAGGTATTTTCATTACACAGTCCAAATACATCAAAGAGGTCCTAAAAATATTCAAGATGGAAGATTCCAAACCTGTTGGAACACCGATGGCTACTGGATGCAAATTAACAATGGAAGACAAGACAAGAGAGGTAAATCAGACTCTGTACAGATCAATGATAGGAAAAATCATGTTTATTCCATAGTGGGAATGAATGATGAATCTTTAGAAACTTTAGGACTTCTCAGTGAATTGTGGAGCTTGAATCCTTACTTATCATTTTGTAATGCTATTATATATGCATTTGGTACTACAGGTAGGATCAGTGAAGCTTCAAAGATGTTTATGAGCTTAGGTTCCAGAAGCCTTGAGCCAAATGCAACCACTTACATGTTTATGCTTGATCTATATACGCGTGTTGGGTTGGTCAGGGAGGCGCAAGAAATATTTCACCACTTACAAGAAAAGGGGTGGGCAACTGCATTGTCATATGTCTTGCTATTGCCCTTCAATGAAAAAATAAAGCAATATGATAAAGCCATTAAAATTATAGAAGAAATGCTGAAATTAGGGCTTTGTATGAGGATTTTTGCATTTAATAATGTCATTAAGCTCTATGTTGCAGCAAGGAGACAAAGAAAAGCCACTAAAATTTTAAAGGAAATGTTAAATGTAGGAGTTTCTCCTTACGATACCACATGTAAATTATTGGGTGTAATTTTAATGAATGAACACATTAAAAATTGGATAACAAAGCAGCTTGTGCTTTTACATAAAGATGGGAATATCCAGCCACTAATAAGCATAGTTTATTCTACAATAGGAATGAATAAAGAAGCTTTAAAAAATTTAGGACCTCTCAGGGAGTTGTGGAGCTTGAATCCTTCCTTATCTGTTTGTAATGCTTATATATATGCATTTGGCAATGCGGGCAGGCTTGATGAGGCTTCAAAGATGTTCGTGCATTTAGGTGCCAGAGGCCCTGAGCTAGATACAACTAGTTATAGGTACATGCTTGATCTGTATAGGCAAGCTAGCTTTGTGAGTAAGGTGCAAGAAATATTTTAGTGCTTAAAGGAAAAGGGGTGGGCAAATGAATGGTCATTTGCTTTGACATTATCCTTCTACAAAAAAAAGAAGAGATATGTCAAAGCCATTCAAATTGCAGAATAAATGTTGCATTGAAGTTTTCTTACTAATATTCTCTCTTTAAATGATGTCATTGAGGTCTATGTTGAAGAAGGGAGACTAAGAGAAGCGGCTGAAGTTTTGCAGAAAATGTCAAAATTAGGAATTTTTCCTAATAAGAATACACACAAACTATTGTGTAAATTTCTATGGAAAGGATGGATTAAAGAATGGGCTATGAAGCATCTTGAGCCTTCCCATAAATATTGTACTATTTAGCCTCTGATAAACACATTTTATTCAAATTTGGGAAGGAATGATGAAGCTCTAAAAACTTTAAGACCTCTCAGTAAACACAAACACTGAATCTTGACTTAACTTTTTACAATGCTATTATATATACGTTTGGCATTGTGGGAGAGATTGTTGAAGCTTTTAATCTATTTATGAGCATGCATTATAGAGGCCTTGAGCCTGATACAACACTTAAATTTATTTGTTTGATCTCTATTTTTGAGCTGGGTCTGTCAGTGAGGCACAAGAAATATATCAGCACTTGAAGGGGTGATTAAATGAATGGTCATTTGCCTTGATATTTTTCTTGGATAGAAGACAAAACAAATACGATAAAGCCTTAAAAATTGTATAAGAAATGCTAGAATCAAGATTTCCTTCTGATACTCGCTATTTAAACGTGGTTATTAGACTCTATCTTGAAGTTGAGAGAGTTAGAGAGGCATCCAAAGTTTTGCAGAAAATGTTAAATATAGGAGCTCCTCCTAGCGGGAGTACATGTGAGTTATTGGGTGCTCTTTCAATTAAAGGTGAGATTCCAATATGGACATCAGAGTAGCTGAAGTCTTCCCATAAAGACACTTGTATCCAACCATGATAAGCATAGTTCATTGTATAGTGGGGATGAATGATGGAGCTTTACAAGCTTTAGGGCCTCTCAATGAATTATAGAATTTGAATTCCAACTAGTCATTTTGTAATGCTATTATATGAGCATATTTGAATCATAGGCAGGTTCAATAAAGCTTTTAAGATGTTTATAGACATGCATGTCGGAGGCCGTGAGCTAGATAACATCACTTACCAGTTACCACAAATGTGACAATTGCATGTTCAAAGTTTCAGTAGAAGGCGTAGAAGAATGTTTCATCTTTTGAAGCAAAAAGGATTTCAGCCTAATGATGACACGTTTGAAGCTATTATGAAAGTGTTGTGAGGGACCATCTATATTCCAATGCTAAGATTTTTATGAAGCTAAGGATCAAATTATCAAAGTGGATTGTAGATTTATCCTTTTTGACTTCTCACCTTTAAAGGCTTAACCTTATAAGGCTCATTTGCATTCCAATTCTATCATATCCTTTTTTCCTGATGATGAATAGCTGAGAGTGATTCAAAATGTCGAATGAAAACTATATACATAGTTTAATCTAGAAGATTACAGTTACATTTCATGGACCGTGGAAAACTAATACCAGCAATCGACACCCTTCATGGGAGGGAAATGGTTTCTAATGCTAAGTTTTTTGTGAAGCTAAGGATCAAATTATCTGACTTCTCACCCTCAACTTTATATGGCTTATCTGCATTCCAATTCTCTTTTATCCTTTTTTCCTGATAATGATCACTAAGAGTGATTTGAAACATCAAATCAAAACTATGTACACAGTTTAATCTAGAAAATTACAGCTACATTTCATAGATTGTGGAGAACTAATACTGACGATTGATGCCCTTCATGGGAGGGAAATGGTTTCTAATGCTAAGATTTTTGTGAAGCTAAGGATCAAATTATTGAAGCAGATTGCAGATTTAGCCCTCTTGACTTCTCACCCTCAGCCTTATAAGGCTCATCTACATTTCAACTCTCTCCTATCCTTTTTTCCTGATGATGAATCACTAAGAGTGATTCAAAACATCAAATGAAAACTATATGCATCGTTAAATCCAAAAGATTACACCTACATTTTATGGACTATGGAAAACTAATGCCAGCGAGGGACCATCTGGTCAAACATGTTACATGAGAAAGGGATTTAAGGTGCCATTTGCAATAATGGTGAGTTTACATAACCTTATATGTCAATTTGATTTCAAAACTTAATCATTCTGCAAAGCATTAAAATAAAAGTAGGAATACAAGCCATAATCATTACAACAAAATTATTCAAAATTTTGTAAAATTATAATGGAATAATGCATGCAACATCACTCATTTTTGCTTTATGTTGAAATTATAGATTAAAGGCTACAAGAAAGCATGCTTTGTTTCGTATAACTATAATTCTAACTTTGTGTGTATATTTTGAGGTAGAAGCTTTATGCTTTTTTATGGTGTAATTTCGGATAGGGAGACAAAGTAATGGCAGCTTTGTTCTTGTAGCCAACACAGGAATAGGTATATACTTTTAACTTCTCAAATATGGTAACTTAGCTTAAAGAGAGGTCTCAACCATAGTAGCAAAATCTTTCTTGCTGATAATTTAATAAACCAAAATACATGCTTTTTCAACCAATTGATGACCCAAATAATACAAGTTTTTTTGTTTTTTTTAATTTTGTAAAATGAAAAATCAGAGGTAATATTTCCACAGCCCATGGTAATAAGATAACAGTGCTTATGGATTGGCTATGTAATAGTTTTTACTTAAATGTTCTAGATTATCATATGTAGTGTCATAAGTTGTTGACTTTAACAATTTCACACAAGGTTCAGGCCTATTTTGGTGGGTGTACCTAATTTATGCGAGTGCCTAGTTTTGAGACTATTTCTGTAAACTTGTTCTTTTCCCCTATTTTCTACCTTTTTGTGGCTTTTTTTTGCTAGGACTAGGGTGCTAGGCACACCCTAGGCATCCTTGTCTAGACACAACACGTTCAATTTTGAAGAATGAAAGTCAACATTGCATATAGCAAAAGTCTACCTTTGCTTTCAGCGAAAGTCTACCTTTGCTTTGTCTGTGTGGGTGGTGAAACCATCATTACACTTTACAAAGCTCCTACAATATCTGGTCTATTTCAGCCAGGTTTTACCCTTGGTAATCATTTCCAAGGTCCTGTCCTGTCTTCAAAATATGAGAACTGGACACTTGGATGCATTTAACTCCATGGAAACTATTTGGCCTGGTTAGAATGGATTGGTATATAGGTAATATAAAACTTTGTGATGGATGATTCAAATCTAGCTTAAAAAGTATAACATTTATATGAGAGAAACAATGGATAAATCCAGGTGTATAGTAGTTGTTGTATGAAAGTATGGTAATATTATATGATCTCATCTTCTCATACTGTCTGAAATGATAAAATGGGTCATCTGGTTCTCTTTGAGAGAATATTTTCTTTTAGGTCTTTGCAAAGAGTCTTCTTAGTTGTGCTTTGTCTTAATTTAAATATAAATATAATCATTAAGTATACTCTAAAAAAGTTAAAAGCATCACACTTTGACATAAAAGTTTCAGATATTTTCTTTTAGGTATTTACAAAGTTCCAAAGAGTCCTCTTAGTTGTGGTTATCCTAATTAAAACAAAAATATAATTATTAATTGGACCCTAAAAATTTAAAATATCAAACTTTGACATAAGTTTATATTTTTTTAATAATATCATTAATGGTTTTATTACTAGGGTTCTTATTTTTGTTTGCAACTTACTCTTTACTTTGAGCATTGGGCATTTTGTACATTGGTTTTATTACTAGGGTTCTTATTTTTGTTTGCACCTTACACTCTGCCTTGAACAATTAATGGTTTTATAATTAGGATTCTTATTTTTGTTTGCATATTTAATAACTAACATTCTTATTTTTGTTTGCAACTTATATTTTGAACATGGATATAGAATAAATGGAGACATGATAATCATAAAGTCTATTAATTATTAGTGTAATTGTTTTATTCCTAGAGTTCTTATTTTTGTTTGCAACTTACACTTTACTTTGAACATTGGATATTTTATACATTATTAATGGTTTTATTCTATTGTGTATGTTCAAGATTCAAATTTGTCAACAACACTTGCAAAGACCGAGGAAAAATGTTAAATAAATCACAACTTCATGTTGTTTCTTCCAGTATAATATATATCAAATTCATAAAAATAAAATGAAAGAAGAAATATTGCATACACTGAGTTTTCTTTGAATTTGACTAAGTTCTTGGATCCCATGTTCCTTTCGGTCTCTACATATTTATAGTCTTGCGCGTAGAGATCTCTCTTGATTTCTAAGAAACTGTGCCCGCTCCAAGACAAAGTAAGTTGCAAGCAGGGGAAGCGACAAGATTGCATTCATCTATAGATAAAGCTCATACCTTCCTCTCAGAAAATTGATGCCATTTTTTTGTAAACCTGAGAGTAGGAGGCTATCAGAACATAGCTAGATTTTTCAATAGACTGATTAGAATTGTCATAGTGAAATTTTCCCTGACAATATTATAGCTGGGTAACCTTTCCATTTTAAAATTATAAATAATATATGATATATATGAGAAAAAAATAATTTTCTATGAACATCTATAACACTGGGTAAAAATATTTGAACTAGATAAAATGTGAGGTGACAATGAGCATCCTTTTGGAAAATTTAAGCACTTGGCAAATTTTAATTTTAATAAATGGTTTTCAATTGATTGATAAAACCCCTTAAAAGTCTTCCATGATAAATATAAACCATGCTTAGTGGATTGAGATGGTGCTCACATATTCCTTTTTTCAACATCAGGGTTGAGTTGTTTCCTCTTGAAAATTTAAGCACTTAGCAAATTTTTATTTTAATAAATGGTTTTCAATTGATTGATAAAAACCCCTTAAAAGTCTTTCGTGATAAATATAAACCATGCTTAGTGGATTGGGATGGTGCTCACATATTCATTTTTTCAACATCAGGGTTGAGTTGTTTCCTCTTCAATTCTATCTCACTCAAACTCTCTTGCATACAGTCTAATTCAATAATTTCTTGGCCAGCCTCTTTAATTTTCTATTCATAATGGCTCGTTCAAATTATGAGCTCAAGATGCTGCAAATACCAAATCATCAGACACGTGGAGGTCACCAAATAGAGTGCATTCTTAAAAGAGACTACCTTGGTTAGTTCTTGGGGCTCTTTAACCTTAGAAGCTACTCAATTCTGCATCACTATGAATATGCAAAATGGGGCAAGGTGGTAAATATCAGAGCTTGGTTGATCTTAAGGGCGTGTCTATAATACATAGTTTTAATTTTAAGGATTTAAATTTTAAGGCTTCCACTGTTAATATAGAAACAAATTTGTTTTGACAAAATCTGTTATGATTTTTCAAATCAACAATTTTGGATTAAACCACATAATCAATCATCAAGCTGAACTGATGATTGATTGTTGTGAGCTTTGGATTGATTAATTAATTTGGTTGATTGAAGGATATGCAAAGATTATTTGATTTTATTATTTAAAATATTAAATGTGCTCCTTAGGAACTGATCATGCTACTACACCATTACACCAATGGAATGGCTTGGATTAATTCCCATTTGCTAAGAATAATTTTCACTATTTCATAATGTGGATGGGTAATAGTAATGACAAGATTGTTTTCTTTTATTTAGGAGGAACTTAATATACCACTGCATTTGTACACCATACAGAATGGTGTTCGTCAAATCCTATTGCTTGGACTAAAGGATCATCTTTTCGTATGGTGTATGATGCATCAAGATGATGCACTTCTTTCTAATAAGGAATTGATTTTCTTCTGAATTTGTACACAATGGGGAACATAGTGGATTGGTTCTCATGCGCTTGGAATAAATCTTCATTATTATTCACCAAGAAAGTGTGCTACATTTTTTAAGCAAATAACTATCATAAAACACCTATATTCCACCTAGATTTCTTCGATAGGGTTATTAAAGCAATATATATTTCATTTATAATGACTAATTAATTCTTTGGGATAGATATAAGGAATATTCTTTTACTGTTTAGTTAGACCTTTTTATAGATTTACAAATTGAGTATTAGCAGTTTTGTTATTATGTGTAGGTATAGAAGTTTGAGTTTCTCAGCAATAATCAATCCATACATTCTGACATCTAAACATAATTGTTTTGAACAATGGTTTTTTTGAACATTTAAATATTAAGTGATTGATCTCAGCATATGGTATTTGTATCAGTAGGCAGTTCGAGAGTATTACTTAAAGATGCATTTCAATAGCACAGAGAACCACCAATTTACTATGTCGTTTGATATCAATCACAAAGACTCAGTTGTGCTTGTTACAAATTCTTATTTAGATGGAAACAAAAGTAGCAAGGAAAAGTGCATAGTAGAAAAAGAGTGTAAAACTTACAATTTAGTGTTAGAGTAATTATCTATTTACACTTATCAATTAGATCACTTTGATTTAATTAATTAAGTTGTCTATTACTCTAGTTTGCTTAGGCTATCTCTTAGGTGCATTATAATTAATATTTATATTAATTATTAATGTGCAACCTAGCTTTTCCTATTTTAGGGTTTCTTTTACCTTTATAGGTTGAACTTTGTAGTTTCTTTTTCATTAATTCAGATTATAATTTTGCTCTCACTTTCTGAGCAACTTATGAGTTCTTCTCTTTCCCTCTTTCTGCTTCTCTTCTGTAACAGGTTCTTGCATGTAAGTGTTCTCCAGGTTTTTATGGACTTGTCTCTCAAATCCTACATGATATTAGAGCTTCCTTGTTGCTACCTGGTCTAAGGGTTTTTTGAAGCCATGATTCGAAGACGAAAGCCAAAGCTTCTCTGGGGTTTTTTTCTTCATTTTGGAGGATGCACTATTTTTTGGAGCACTTTGAGCCAAAACAAACTCCACTATTGCGCTCAGAAGGCCCAGGAGAGTCAAAAATCATATAAAGTTTGCTTGTCTTGGCCACAGTGACCCCAGAGAAAATTTTTCTCACTCCTAGGTCGTACGACACGAAAATTGAGAAAAAAAATTTAAAAAACACAAAAAAATGCAATTTTCTAGGTTGTTTGGGGCTCCATCGAGCGTAGCCAAAGTGACCACCACCGCGCCACCCCAGCCCGGCCCGGCCTACACCGGCCACTGGCCACCGGCGGAGTAGCCTGCAATGGTGCTGTCGCCTGAGAGCAGCCCAAATGCCACTGCCGCCAACGCTAGCAACCAACCCACCACCAGGGGACCACCAGCCGTAGCACAGGTGATGTCACCACTGACGTCACCTACCAAAAAAAATTTCTGGTAGACATTTCAAATTTCCCGACCAAAATCTCATTTTCTGGCAAGACAGGCCTGCGACGTGTCGACGGCCATCAAATTTTTTCCCAGGCTCTGTGACAGTCATTTGACCATCAAATTTTTTGTCATGACTGGTTTTTTCTAGAGAGCTCATTTTCAAAGGAGCAGTTGGTTTTTTGGCCATATCTTGGGCATACGGTGTCTATTTTTGGAAAACAAAATATCATCAGTAAGGTGTTTCTGAGCTGGACGTGCTGATGCTGGTCTTGATTGCTGATTAGGACATTTGAGCTCTCAATTTTGGCATTGAAATAGAGGCTTTAGTTCTCTCTACATCTGGCATCCAGGTTTTGCTCTCATTTTTTGTGCTTTCTATACTTGTTTATTTGTTGTACGGGGGGGATAAAATTATACATTGTGGGGGGGTGCATTTTCTTTCTATAATTTAATTCAAAAATGACCCTTCTACTTCTGTCTAATTCTTCTCTCAATGTTAGACCCCTCTGTGGCCCGGCTGACACCACACAATTATCACACCTGGAAAGCACACATGACCAGGCTACTCATGTCACATAGATTATGGTCATGTCTGGATGAGAACTAACCTACTCTGCAGCATCCGTTTGAGGTCCTTCAGCACTTGAACAAAATGGATGAAGCCATGGGTTTTATTGCACTGCACATTTCAAACAACCTCCTATTTCATTTGGATGGTTTGATGACTCCTCATTCCTATTGGGGAAAGTTTGCAGATCTTTTTGGAACAGTGAATGCATTCAGGGCACTTCAGCTTGATTCAGAATTGACATCCTTGTCTCCTAATAGATTTTACACCATTGAGGAATTCTTGATTAAGTTCAATGCTCTTCGATCACTTTTACAAGGATGTGGGAAGACCAAATCAAATGATGAGTGTAGCTTTTTGATACTCTCAAAGCTTTGTGGAGGGTTCTAGATTTTCTTCTCCACTTTCTATTCCACTATGGATGCCTTAGGTCCTAGGCACAATATGCCTTCCTTTGTGGCCTTCTATGATTGGTTGACTTGAGAGTAGTCAAAGATTCAATAGTTTAATGATGCTTTAGGTTCTATGAGCCATGCCTTGGTTTCTCACCCATCTCCACGGAAACTAGAGCAGAAACAGGTATCATCATCCATAGAATCTTGGAAGGATTCTCCTTCTTAGCATTCCTCTGGCCCACCTCCTTCACCTAAGGGTAAATCGAAGACAGACAAACCCAAGTGTACTTATTGTAATAAGTTCAATCATGATGAGTCTCAGTGCTTTTAGAAGAAGGTAGATGGATATGCCCAATAGATTGTTGATTTGACAGCTCTTCTTCATAAGAGCAACATTGATATTCCTTCTTCCTCTTCTCGATGGTCTTCTTCATCATCATCTCAGGCTAATGGGTCAGACAATGGAAAGGGTCATGCCTTATGTGCATCTGTTATAGCTCCCTCTTCTAGGTGGTTGTTGGATTCCAGTGCTTCACATCATATGGCATCTTCTCAGAGTTCCTTCTCATGTTTTGCGGCCTCTCCTACCCCACACATCTTGATGGGGAATGACACTATTATGCATGTGTGTGTTCAGGGTTCTATTGACATCATTGGTGGTGCATTCCATGATGCACTATGTGTTCCATCCTTGTCATCAAACCTTCTATACATTTATCATATTACTCACAGTGGGACAGAGAAGACAGTTGAGCTCACTACAGATTATGTACACATTAAAGATAGTGCAACTGGCCACATTGTTGCTATAGGGACAATTGATCATGCCACCTACCTGTACTCCTTCTCCCATTTTGGTCCACCATCTCCTATGTCGAAGAATATCTCTCCTACTTCACGAGTGCCTAGTGAGAAGAAGTCGGGTCACCTGAACTTCTATGTTGCTCCTAAGATCAGTGTTGTGGATTCTCCACCTCCTCCTCCTATTGTGCCTGCCTTTGTTCAGCATGATTCTTCTTCAGTAGTCCCTGTTATGGTCACTCCCTACATTGAGCCTTCCCCTCTAGTTGTTGAGGGCATATCTGCAGACATTCATCTCCTCCCAGCTGACAGATTTAGCCCATCTATTGGTCCACCTTCATTGGGGATTCCATTCCAGGAGTCCCATTCATTATCCTTTGAGCACCAGCTCAGCCTTCCGGTTTCACCTCTCATTCAGGCATTTCCTTGTTACTCTGTACCTCTGTTTCTTCCACATTGGAGTTCCATTTGTTCGCTCATTACTATAGGGGTTCCATCATTCTGGGGGGGCTTTGGTGTATCATCCCTCTCTCATGGGGGGTTTGATTATACTTATGGTTTTGAGAGAGTCTCTTGAGCCATTCTTTTCTGCTTTTTCTTCTATCTCTTCTTGGAGTAGGGTTTTTCCCATGTGGTTTTCTCTATTTCTCCGCTTTACAAAGATTTGGTTGTGCTTGGGTACCTGATCAAGCCTTGCTGTCAGGACCCTCTTTTCCTTCTTTCATAGCTATGCTAGGTTAGCTTACCTCTTGAGCTTCGCTTAAGGGGGGGTGTTAGAGTAATTATCTATTTACACTTATTAATTAGATCAATTTGATTTAATTAATTAAGTTGTCTATTACTCTAGTTTACCTATGCTATCTCTTAGGTGCATTATACTTAATATTTATATTAATTATTAATGTGCAACCTAGCTTTTCTTGTTTTAGGGATTCATTCACCTTTATAGGTTGAACTTTGTAGTTTCTTTTTCATTAATTCAGATTATAATTTCTCTCTCACTTTCTAAGCAACTTCTGAGTTCTTCTCTTTCCCTCTTTCTACTTCTCTTCTGTAACAGGTTCTTGCATGCAGGTGTTCTTCGGGTTTCTATGTATTTTTCACTCAAATCCTACATTTAGTACCTCATTTAAAATTTATTCAAACATGCTTTCTAAATTCTATTTTTACAGATCAATGCAGTAATATGGCCCTATCAGCTCAGCGTTGCATGCACACAAGCGCGCAAAATGAGAGTTAATGATCTTAGGGGTAGTAGTAAGGAATTATTTTTAAGTTTTAAATTCTTTTAAACAACCATTTGCAAGAATTGGAAGTCATTAGACATGTAGTTATCAATTTGACAACTTAGTTATCAACTTGACAACATTTTATATCCTTTGTAAATGTCAAAATATGAGGACAATTGGTTGCTAATTAATTCCGATTGGTTTAAAGGCAGTTGTAAGGTGGTTGGTTGGTTCCTATGATTGGTAAAAACATATATATTGTAACAATACCAAAAAGAGAGAGGAGGGGTCGATGTAATAGATTGGAAGATCACTAAAAGCTAGTTTTTCTACACTTTTCCATGTTTAGACAGTTATAACAGTCCTCTTTGTTCATGTTTTCTAGATCTAAATAATACTATCTTGAAACCTTTCTGATTTGGAATGTTTGTACATTAAGTTAAAGAGTATTTTGGATTTTTAATCATTACATTTGGTTGAGTAGGCAAAGAGTTATCTATGTTTTGGTACAGACTATCCAAACCCTCCAATAGGGTAACCCGAGAGGGATAAAGTATGATTCCTCAGTGATTTCTCATCCAAAAAACCTCTCATCTTGGGAAGTGATGAGGAGGGGGTGTATTCTAACTTCCTTGGAGGTTTCATGAGTCCATGCAGAAGGAAGCACATGTTGGAGTGAAATGGAAGATGATTGTTCCAAAAGGAAAATGTAAGACTGCCATAGAAAATGTAGTCTCAGTGTAGAAGTTGTACCTTCTGTTTGCACTGTTGGATTTTTCTGGGCTTTTGATATGTTTTAAATAACCAAGTTTTCAAGGTCCTCACCAAAGAAATTGGTCTAAATAGTTTGAGATAAAAACTTATGAGTGATAGAGTTAGGTACTGTCAAAGTTGGATAGTGGGTTATAAGTTCTGATTTTAATTATAAAGGATGATGTGATCAGATGTTGGGGGATGTTTGTATGTGGAGTCCAGTGGTTGGAAAGGATATTTGGGAGAGTTTATGACCAGTGGTAGGTCTATAAGGAACCCTTGAGTGAATGTGAGGGTTAGAGGATTAGTTGGGGAATCTAGAAGTTGATCTAGGATAATGGAATCAGTTGGTTACATTGAAGGAAGATGTTTGGTGTGAGAAGTTGTTTCTCACAAGAAACTTGAAGAATCAATCCTTAGTGCATAAGGAAATGTGTTGAACCACTATGCTCTACATCAAGTGGTATCAGAGAAAGCAAAAGGTATGGGAGGAGAGACCTAAGATGACATACACAAGATCAGAGAAGAAGTTGATCAAGTTGCTAAAAGAATTCATGAATGAAGACAAGGAAGTAGAGAGGAAGAAGAAAACAGAAGAAGAAGAAAGTTTAATAATCTTAGAGAGAGAATTAGAGTAAAATGAAGCATGGTTGGAGTGGATTGTAGCACTCCTAGAACAAGGAGAATATGAAGAACCTAATGATGAAAGGGTTCTAGATGTTGAACATATGGTGGCAGTTGAAGATGTTGTTGAAGACAGTAAAGAGTCAAGTCTTGAAGGGATTGGGTGTGGTGATAGTTCTTTTATTGGGACAATGCTATGTCCTTTGGAGGGTATCATGTAGGGTACTACCTTGACAGTGGATTGTGAGGCTCAGAAGAAGTAACCTTAATGATGAACGAGGAAGTGGTTGAATGCCAAGGAGAATGACATGAAGATGGTTTGAAAGAAGAAGTGGTCTCAGAAGAAGGGACTAAGGATGAAGATGAGTTTGTGAGTCATGAGAAGGCTCCTAATTTGTTCTATGAATTGGTTGAGAAGGTGGAGATATGCCTTTGTGTAATGAGGGCATTTGAGTTGCAGGTGTGTGGAGAAATCCTATTGAGGATGAGCATGATGAGATGGTTACTAAGAAGCATTAAAGTACAAGGAGGAGTTACATTGCCAAGAAAGGGAAAACCCAAGGTAAAGATGAAGGATATAAGGAAGATGGAGCAAGCATGGAGCAATAGGGTCAAGCATGAAGGCCTATACAAGCATAAAGTGAAAATGAGGCATACTTTATCTTTCTCTAGCATGTTTTGTTGCAGGTGTTTCCAAGAGGACTTGGAAAAGATTTAAAGTTGTGGAGTATAGTGCAGAGCACTTAGAGCCTAGGGGTCACCATGAAGCCCTGATGGAGTTTCAAAAGGAGTTTAAGACATATAATGTAAAGTTTGCATGATAAGCCAAATAGCCCTGTAAGGGTCACCATGTAATGGGAAAGGGAGTTGGTAGTATTTTATAGGTTTGATGGGATTAAAATCATAAACATATGAATAGTATGGTCATGAGAACAATGTATTAAAGTTAGTAAGCTACAGTGGTGCCTAAATTGGTCATAAACTCTCAAGGGCTAATAAGTAAGTTCATAGGAAATACGGTCTAATGAGAGTTAATGGTCTTAGGGATAGTAGTAGGGAATTTTTTTTTAGTTTTAAAGTCTTTTAAACAATCATTTTCAAGCATTGGAATTCATTAGACATGTAGTTTTCAAGTTGACAACTTAGTTGTCAACTTGACAACATTTTATATCTTTTGTAAATGTCAAAATATGAGGACAGTCGGTTGCTAACTGACTCCAGTCGGTTTAAAGGCAATTGTAAGGTGGTCGGTCAGTTCCCATGATTGCGAAAAATATGTATATATTGTAACAATCATAAAAATAGAGAGTGGGGCTCGATGTAATAGATTGGAAGATCAATAAAAGTCATTTTTTCTGCACTTTTCCATGTTTAGACAATTATAATAGTCCTCTTTATTCATGTTTTCTAGATCTAAATACTACTGTCTTGAAACCTTTATGATTTGAAATGTTTTATACATTAAGTTAAGAGTATTTTGGCTTTGGAATCACTGCATTTGGTTGAGTAGGCAAAGAGTTATCTGTGTTTTGGTATAGATTGCCCAAACCCTCCAATAGGGTAACCCAAGAGCAATAAAGTATGATTCCTCAGTGATTGTTCATCCAACAAACCTCTCATCTTGGGAAGTTATGAGGAGGGGGTGTATTATAACTTCCTTGAAGGTTGCAGGAATCCATGCAGAAGGAAGCACATGTTGGAGTGCAATGGAAGATGATTGTTCCAAAAGGAAAATGTAAGACTGTCACAGAAAATGAAGTCTCAGTGCAAAAGTCGTAACTTATGTTTACACCGTAGGATTATTTTGGGGTTTTGATATGTTTTATATAACCAAGTTTCAAAAGTTCTCACTGGAGAGATTAATCTAAAGAGTTTGGGAACAAAAGTTATGAGTGACAAAGTTAGGTACTATCAAAGTTGGACACTAGGTTATAAGTTCTGATGTTAATTATAAAGGATCATGTGATCAGAGGTTGGGGGATGTTTTGTATGTGGATTCCAATGGTTGGAATGGATATTTGGTATATTTTATGACTAGTGGTAGGCCTATAAGGAACCCTTGAGTGAAAGAAACCCTTGATTGAAAGGAACCCTTGAGTGAATGTGAGGGTTAGAGGATTAGTTGGGGAATCTAGAAGTTGATCCAGGATAATGGAATTAGTTGGTTATATTGAAGGAAGATGTTTGATGTGAGAAGTTGTTTCTCACAATAAACTTGAAGAATCAAACCTTAGTGCATAGGGAAAATGTATTGAACCTCTACGCTCTACATCAAGTGGTATCAGAGCAAGAAAAAGGTCTGGGAGGAGAGACCTAAGATGGCATAGACAAGATCAGAGAAGAAGTTGATCAAGTTGTTGAAAGAATTCATGAATGAAGACAAGGAAGTAGAGAGGAAGAAGAAAAGAGAAGAAGTAGAAAGGAAGCAAGAATAAGCAAGGTTAAGAAGCTTGGAAATAGAATTAGATTAAAATGAAGCAAGGTTGGACTGGATTACAACACTTCTAGAACAAGGAGAATATGAAGAACCTAATGATGAAAGGGTTCTAGATGTTGAACCTGTGGTGGCAATTGAAGATGATGTTGAAGATAGTAAAGAGTCAAGTCTTGAAGGGCTTGGGTGTGATGATAATTTGTTGATTGGGATAATGTCATGTCCTTTGGAGGGTACCATACAGGGTACTACCTTGACAGTGGATTGTGAGGCTCCATTAGAAGAAGGGACTAAGGATGAAGATGAGTTTGTGAGTCATGATACGACTCCTAAATTGTGGCATGAAGTGGTTGAGTAAGTGGAGATATGCCTTTGTGTAATGAGGGCACTTGGGTTGTAGGTGTGTGGAGAAAACCTACTGATGATGAGCATGATGAGATGGTTACTAAGAATTAGTAAAGTAAAAGGAGTTACATTTCCAAGAAAGGGAAAACCCAAGGTAAAGATGAAGGATATAAGGAAGATGGAGCAAGCATAGAGAAGCAGGGTCAAGAATGAAGGCCTATACAAGCCTAAAGTGAAAATGAGGCATATTTTTTCTTTCACTAACATGTTTTGTTACAGGTGTTTCCAAGAGGACTTGGAAAAGATTTAAAGTTGCAGAGTATAGTGTAGAGTATTTAGAGCCTAGGGGTCACCATGAAGCTTTGATGGAGATCCAAGAGGATTTTAAGAAAAATGAATAATATAAGGACCCAAAAGGTCTAAAAACATTGTAATTTGGGTCATTAGTGCCTATGAAATGTAATGAAGTCACTATAATGTAAAGTTGCCATGATAAGCCAAATACCCCTATAAGGGTCACCATGTAATGGGAAAGGGAGTTGGTAGTATTTTATAGGTTTGATGGGATTAAAAGCATACACATATGACTAGTATGGTCATGAGAATAATTTAATAAGGGTAGTAAGGTATAGTGGTACCTAAATTGGTCATAAAGTTTCAAGAGCTAATAAGCAACTTCATAGGAGATAAGGTCTAATAAGAGTTAATGGTCTTAGGGGTAGTAGTAAGGAATTAGTTTTTAGTTTTAAAGTATTTTAAGAAACCATTTGAAAGCACTGGAAGTCATTAGAAATGTAGTTGTCAACTTGACAACATTTTATATATTTTTTAAATGTCAAAATATGAGGACAGTTGGTTGCTAACTGTCTCTAGTTTGTTTAAAGGCAGTTGTAAGGTGGTTGGTCGGTTGCTAACTGTCTCCTATTTATTCATGTTTTCTAGATCAAAATACTACTGTCTTGAAACCTTTCTAGTTTGGAATGTTTCTACATTAATTTAAGAGTATTTTGGCTTTAGAATCATTGCATTTGGTTGAGTAGGCAAAGAGTTATCTGTGTTTTGGTATGAGTATCCAAATCCGAGAGGGATAAAGTATGATTCTTCGGTGATTGCTCATCCAAAAAACCTCTCATCTTGGGAAGTGATGAGGAGGGGGTATATTATAACTTCCTTGGATGTTTTAGGAGTACATGCAAAGGGATGCACGTGTTGGAGTGCAATGGAAGATGACTGTTCCAAAAGGCAAATGTAAGACTACCATAGAAAATGCAGTCTTAGTGCAGAAGTTGTAACTTCTGTTTGAACCTTTGGATGCTTCTGTGATTTTTATATGTTTTATATACCCAATTTTCCAAGGTCCTCACTGGTGTGATTTCTCTTAAGAGTTTGGGATCAAAATTTATGAGTGATAGAGTTAGGTACTGTCAAAGTTGGACAGTGGGTTATAAGTTCTGATTTTAATTATAAAGGATGATGTGATAAGAGGTTGGGAGATGTTTGTATGTGTATTCCAGTGGTTGGAAAGGATATTTTGGAGAGGTTATGACTAGTGGTAGGTCTATAAGGATCCCTTGAGTGAATGTGAGGGTTAAAGGATTGGTTGGGGAATCTAGAAGTTGATCCGAGATAATGGAATCAGTTGGTTACATTGAAGGAAGATGTTTGATGTGAGAAGTTGTTTCTCAGAAGAAACTTCAAGAATCAGTCCTTAGTGCATAGGGAAAATGTGTTGAACCACTTTTCTCTGCATCAACAAGGCTCACTCCTCTAATGTTGCAAAAAAATATTATTTGCATGTCGACAAGACTAATCCCTCAGGAGATGCAGATGATCATGTGATATAACCAAAAGATTTAATGACTTGCCTAGTTGAATCTACCATTGAAAAAAAATTTCAAAGAATAAATGATGAGGAATTAAACAAAAGTTTTCTGGAAGATGTTTCTTTTTCAGATTTTGAATCTTTTACATTTGAAATTTCTGATGTGTTTTCAACAGACAAATTTATTCAAATAGAAATGAGAATCCAGTATAAAGGAGAAATTTGTAATCATGAACAACCAGAGTATACCTCTCATTGCTATATGCAAGTAGATTATGAATCTTTCCAATTTTGTCGTAGTTATGATGAAGAATTGTCACATGTTAGGTGGTTAGAAAATCGTGTAAATGTTGAAGGGCAAGCTGAAGGAATTGAATCATTAGCCTTTGATGTGATAGTTCACATGTAACCAGAATTTAGGTATTCAAATTTGGTGATGAAAATGGTAAAAATGAGATATGTTTAAAAGGTTTTGACAATGACGCAATGCTGGAATGTTGTTATTTTGAAGATGCTATCAGGTCAACCCCATCTCATGAGACATGCAATGAAGAGGAAAATTTTAAAATAATAGGTGCATTAATGGTTGAAGCAAAAGAATTGGATAACATATGCCTTATAAAGGGGAGCTAGGATGATTATAAGGGTGAATTTTTCTCTCAAATTATTTATAAAGGTTGTCCAATCCAGGGTTTGATTAATTTTTAGACAATCAGGAACATGATGTTGACGTGTTGAATGCAAATTCAAATCAACATATACAACATAATTCCAAGGCATCTCAGTTGACTTCATAAGCATACAATATAGAGTGGATTTTTGGGTTCTATGTTTTATTTGGTAAATTTTCACAAGGCATTATTGTTGGGACTCTTTTTACGGTGATCGCAAGCTAGCAGTTGAGGAGAATGATTTTCGCTTACCAGTCACTTTTTCACACCGTCAAATATTTTTCCCAACCAGTTAATGGTTTAACTTGAGTACCTTATTGCATTTCTTGAGGTAAGGGGTCCTCACCCCTATATATATCCATAAATAAAACTTTGGTGTGTTGTAAGTTTAGGCATTTTACCTTTTGGTTCTTGCCCTATTCCCCTTCACCCTTCTGCAAGAAACTCCCTATCCTCTATCTTGGTTGGTGTTCATAGTGACTTTCCAACCCAATGGATAAAGAAATGGTCTCTTCCAGAGATATTCTATATTCTCTTAGTCCTTACAGTACTTGTCCCCCCTCAGAACCTATTGTTATCATAGTTTTTCAATTGACCAATTTTTAACTTTTTCAGCTTTACCTATGCCTTGTTACCGTGGTTCTCATGAACAAAGAAGTGTTCATATACAAACCAACATTGAAACATTCTCCTATAGACCTGATTACATATTAGAAAAATAGGCTTTAGGACTACGAAGTTCATACCAAAGTTGGGAAGATCGATATTCTTCAAAAATGTCGAAGGAAGTGAACTGGATTTCCAAGTTCTTATTTTCCCTGATTCCCTGACATTTCTCATTGTCACCTTGTCACCAATTTTTAAAAGTTCACAACCTCCAATCATGCAGTTATCAACTTGTGAAAGGTGGCATGCCTGTGAAATCTTGTTTAGCTCCAAAGTTGTGTAGAGCGGTGACATCATGACTTTGGCTTGGTTCAGAAGTTATAGAAAATGTTGACTCTTCAACTTCAGATTTGACATCTGATAACTCATGAAGGATAGTTAATCTTAGTGATAAAAAATTCAAGGACAAGCTAAATAGCCATTTTGGAAATGATGGGAGCTAGTACATTCCTCAAGGGTATACTTTTTTTCAAATCTAAAGGATAGTACGAATCATTAAATAGCCAACGTCATTAAGCTAGTTTGTGGGGTCGCAACACGAGTGTTGATAAGAGTTAAGTCATAATTGATGGTTGCCAAATTAAATAGATTAGACTTTTGGATGGAGTTCATTCTTTGTGTACCATCACCAACCTTTTCTTTTGTCTTCAAAATGGGGCTCCCTGCAAATGATGATTTCTGGAATGAAGATCATCAGCCAACCTGCCAACCCGACTTAACAAAGAAAGAAATGGAAAAATTTCACATTATTTCAAGTCTCTTCACAGTCACATGGGATCTAAATCAAACTATGCTAGCTACAAGAGTGATGTTTATGAGCTGGAAAGGGAATGAGATTGAGCAGAGCTACACAATATATTTTTGTAAATTCAAACAAAAGAAGACAGAGTGGTGCCTAAAGAGTTTTTTTATGAAATTCAAGACTTGCTAAGTATGATTCAAGTTGATGGAGCTCTAGTGTTCTAATTTTTAATGATGTAATATATTTTATTTTTTAAAGGTCATTGAAATGGTAATATTTTATAAAGAAAATAGTTTTGATTACTTTCTTGTAATGGTTATTGTCAAAAAATAGTTAATTCTTGTGAACGAACACTTTCTTTCAGATATATATGTACGTACCCCTTTTGTAGGAATGAGGGGGAATGGGGGAAACTTTTTTCTGATGCTATCATTGTAAAGGGGAAGGGGATACTTTTGGTTTTTAGATCTAGATATAGTACAAGGTAATAATGGTTTGTGTATACTTTCTTTTCCATTAGAGATAAAGATGCGAATGCATTTTGATACAGGATATGAACCTTTGGTGAAATGGTGGGGCTTCTTTCCTATAGAACCAACAACCAATATTCAAATCCCCATGGGGTCGCTCTCTACCATGTCAATAATTGAGAGCCCTTACCTCAAACCTTGGCGAATGAGTGGGGCTTCTTGCTTGTAGAGCTTACAACCAACGTTTAAAAAAATTCAAAAGGGGTGACCCACTTAGAGCAGTGGTCAAAACACTTTTTTGGTGAGGTTGCCACCAAGGTTCAAATCCTCATTGGGTTTTTGTGCTCACAGGATTGTGCCTACATTGGGTTGTGCTTGCAGATTTGAATAATTGGAGTGTTGTTTGGCAGTCTTAAACATGGCTTCCCATTACCGATAAAAAAAGAAGATGGAAATGCATTTTAAAACTGTGTGTTTATATGTGTGTCTTGATGCAGAGCATCCTACATAAACTCTCAAAAACTAGGATCTTGATGAACCAATCTTCATTTCATCATTAAAATAATTGAATAGAGGCAAATCTTTCACAATATCAATCAACAACAAAATGCTTCTTTGGTTCTTTTAACAAACAACTTCAAATCTGTCACATAGATCTATCCTACAATATTTTATTCATAACTATTGAACCAGATATCATATTGAAAATCCCTTTGGTGTAAATTTATATAATTATATTCCTCAAAAAATATCCCAAAATTAGTCAAATTTTCTATCTAAATAAAAGTTTATGGTCTCTATACCGAGACCCATTTTACTGTCATAAAATAGAAACACTTCTCTCCCAACCCGTCTAAGGCATCACATATATTTCACAAAACAAATCTATTATAAATAAGACCAAATCCGTTTTAAACCTATATGAATATAGTTTCCAAAAATTTAAGAAACATATTTTTCCCATGGTTACATCATGAGATAATCAGAAATCATTGATTGCCACTCCATTGAGAACTGTTTAAAACCAGTTCTTACCAAAAACACCACAACTTTCACAAAACAACATAAAAACAACTCAGAAAAAATGTAAATGAAATATGATTCATATTTATTTCCATTGAATCCAACATGAACTTACTATTCATCCATATGTGTTTGTAACAAATAGTACAACATGACTGTTCTCAGGAATCTTGGAAACTGCAAATAATAACTTTCCCCAACATGTGCATAACTTATTCATTTTTTAATGAAATTGAACCAAACCAAAAGGAAGATAAGGAGAGTTCATTCTAATATCTATCAATTATAAATATATAGGGTTTCTAGGTCGTACAAGGTCATACAATTCCTGGAAACAACAACATAACAGACAACACCAATCAAAATGCAAGTTTAAAACAAACCAATTTGTTCCCAAACATTTCTCCTCCTTCTCTATTCTTTCAATAATGATTTGGTAGTTATAAACTACCCAATCACCCTTATGACCTTTCATCTTCCCTTTTACAACTTTAATGCATTTTTGCTTTGTTTCTTTTTGCAACTTTCTATGCATTTTGACAACTTTTGTGACACTTTATAAAAATAACTCCACACTTTGTAAAACCTCCCTCGAAATGTCCAAATAATATATTTAATACCTTTTACATACTTTCTATCCTTCTCATGGCCTTTTATGCAATTTTGACCTTTTGACCAAACTAGGTTCCAAATGAACAACTATGAAAAAACTTTACAAAAATGGCTCATTAGCAAGTTACATTATGATTCAATGGACTTACAATAACATGAATACATAATGGATGACTTAATTACTTTCAAAATTTTAATTATCCTCTTGTGTATAGCCTTGTGCCCAAGTGCTCCTGCACCATGTCTCTTGGTTGCACATTTGTCTTTGAACTAATATAGTTATTCTCTAATGTTTTCCCCTTTTATCTTTGATAATGTGTATAATTATTATAGACTTTGAAATTTGATTTATTTGGATTTTTAAATATTCTCCTTAAATCATTCACTGGAAATGGTCAAGGAATGAACTTTGAATTATTTTCTACTTTCCTTTGTTTATAAATGTGTTGTTCCCATCTGTGTCGTGGCTATGAGTAGATGTTAGAAGAACCTTTTCTGCTTTCAGGTTAAAAACATACCCAATTTTATTTTTATTTTTTATTATCATATGAAGGCATTCGTGTCTTCTAAAATAAGCAGAGAGTCAATGTAGAAATTCATCACACCTAGCTCAATTGTTATTTCTTGTTTGTCTTTCATTTTGGGCATTGTGGGTCGGTTTTAAGGATTCTTATAAGGACAAATATGTTAACTAACAAGAAGAAACATATAACCACTTAATTTGTTTCCTCTAACAATTTCTTTTTGATTGTATTGAAAGGAAGTTAAAGTTATGGAACAATTTATTACACTAACCTTGAAAGGAGGGTTATGCAAAAAATTTCAAATCTTTACAAAAATTACATAAAATCAACAAAAATAAACATAAATAGCATGCATACCACAACAAAATGATTTATTGGGGAAAACCCTTTCAAGAGAAAAACCCCACACTAAAAAAGTCACCCAATGTACAAAGTAGAAATCAACAACATATTACACTATTCTTGTTGAGGAATATTTTCACAAGAGTATCACCAATGAAGCTCTAGAGACAACTCAAAAACTATCAAAATATCTTAATACATCATAGTACAAAGTTGTAATACAATACCCTCATAAAATAGATTTGTCTTTTAGCGTAGATAAAGCACACAAAACATCCATTGTTAGATCTATGACCTAATGATAAATGGTCAAGATTTACAATGATAGTTTATACATAAAATATGGCTTTGGGGGTGTTAGGTCCCTGAAATCCCCCATCGAGATGATGACCCTTTGACCCTCCAGTAGGGGGTCACCACCCCCCTAGGGAGCCATTTCCCTAGACCCCATAATGTAGGCAACCCCAATGCTCATTTATCAACAACAATATTTTATCATTGCATGGTTGAGAAACCATTTCCCTAACATGTGTAAACAATATATTACATTTTCCATTTCAAAACATAGTCATTCATATTCATTCATAATCATAGTCCTTTAGAATATAACCATAATTTTCATGACCGTCATATTAATTCAATCACAATCCAGCCATAGTCCTAATTCAATAATAATCCAACCATAATCTATTTTAATAAATTCAAGGAATCATAACATAATTGAACCTAGTAGTTAGATATTCCACTTTCATCCATGTCCATAGTCCATAAATAATCCCATTAAAGAAAATTATCCCTAGTCAATAACATCAGTCTATAACCATAAAATCGATCCATTTTTACCTAAATCCATAACCATAACATCATTCTATTTTCACATTAGTCCCTAACAAATTATATAATCTCTTTTTCATCCAATTCCATAATAAAAATAGATCCCATTTCAACCATTGTCCAAATATCATGTTATTTTCATCTAAATCCATGTTGATTACATAGTTATCTCATTCCAAGTCTTAAACCAAGTCCGCATTCATAACATCATATCCCACTTTCGACAAAGTTTGGATAATCATAACCCAATCTAATTTCAATGAAGTCAAAGAATTACAAACATGATCCCATTTCACACCTTGATCCATAATAAAAGTCCACACATGTACCATAATCATAATTTCAAATAAGTCTATAACCCAAACATTCTCCCATTTTAAATAGTAAACCCCGCTTCATATTAGTTTTTACAATCTAAGTCCATAGTCATACCATAGTTCCTTTTATGCTAAATAAATAGTCATAACACGATCCCATTTTTCACCAGCCCCAATAGTCACAACATAAACCACATCCATAGTTGTAATATAATTCCATTTTAATCAAGAGAAAGATTCATATATAAAGTCCATATATTGTCATTATCTACCATTATATAAGTCCAATATTATATCAAGTAAGGAGTCCAAGATATTGTCAATGTCATGATGTGTGTTGCAACAATATTATGTCCCACTTTTTGGCCAACCTTGACACTAAAATGAACTTTCTGAAAATTGACTTCACTTCCAGACACATTGTTGCAAAACCATTAAGAATTTGAAGATGATATAAACTAGTGACTTTTAGCATTTTTTTTCTAGTTTCTAAATATATATTTTTTAAATGGAATTTATTTGTATCCATTTTTCCTTCTCCTTTGAAAAGTGGTTTGTATGAAATATCAGCATTTTTAAAAAGTGACAGTCACTCGGTTAAACTTTTTTTTTTTTTTTAAATGATAATGACAGAATTATTTTGAGGTTAGGTTTGTAACATTAATACCTAGAGGATGTAATTGGTTTTGTTCAATTTAGTTTAACATTTTATAGTTTATGGAGTTATGAAGTGACATTAATTATAATTTAGACATAGGTTTCTTTGGTTCGCTCTAACTTGATCTGTATATATCGAAATTCATCTTTTTCTTTTTTTGATAGAAAGGTAACATAATTACCTATTGGACACATATTTTTCATTTTTTTTTCCTAATTTGTTATTTTTTCCGAAGCATCAAAGATAGAAGTTGCTAAATGACCAAACAACCCATGTTTAATTAAACTAAAAATAGAAAGTCACAATGAACTCAATATATATCAAAATTATAGTCATTGTAAAGCTTGTTCAGAGTAGCATAATCTAGCATTTTTTGTTTCAAAATATTGTCTTATTTGGCCCTTGATTGAGACCTCCAAAGGACAGATTTCTATATAAATTTGTTGTCCTTAGAAAAAAATCCAATTTTTGATGCCTTCGCCCAAAGACCCATTCGCCTGAAGGGGTTAAGGGGCTTCGAGCTAACGTCGCTTCTCCCAATGACCCCATGGAAAAATTACGGTGGACAAGACACCGCCATATTTTTTTGCTAGACATGTTCACCCGAAGTAGGTCGGTCGGGTTATTTTTTTTGGGTGTGACATTAGGTTTCCCTATGATATTGGCCTTGAAAAATGTAGAGCATGATAACTATTGGAGATTTGCCTCTGTGTAAATAGTTGACTGTATGTTTGTCATTGATGACAACATATAGTATACAATAGTGTACTGTATTCACTTTTCATAGTGGATATGTTGAAGCCTTGCGCAAATGTTTTTATGTTTCAAACACAGTTATGACACCATGTTCATACACGCAGATTCAGAAGTTTAGTTACAGTTGAGTTATGTTACTCTGTTTACCAGCCACAGTTTCAAAGGATTGTTTTCAGGAATCCAACAATAATCTTATTGATTCTTCAGTTGCACCTATCTATGGGATATGCGTGTTCAGATTCATGTTTAGTTATGAGTCAAAGATAATTAACCAAAGGCGCTAATCATGTTTCATCTGAAGCATGACATTTGGGTAATTTTGGTGGAGTCGACTATGTGAATCGATGTGTCTATTTATTTTTAGTTGCGTGGTTCTAATAATGTTGCGTGCTTAGTTTAGCCAACAAGAGAAGCATTGAAGGGATTCCTACAACCAACGTAATATTATCTTTTGGAGAAGATAAATATAACAGTTCATTTGTGATCACTAAGTGTGAATGATAAGAAAAGAGACAAAAAATAATAGAGTAGAATGCTAGCTGTTTTGGGACGATAAAGACATTTCATTCATCAGATAAAGATCTATGTGAAGAATCAGAGAGCACATACAATTCACTAGAACTAATCAAGACAGCAGGTCTACTCAAACAGTTCATTATCAGATATAGTGTATATCTGTTTAACTGAAGGTTGCAGCCTTCATTATTTTAGCAGTGTGATTTTGGATAGTGTGTCCTCACCCCTAACAAGGTTATTTGTAAAAGACTCCTAATAGGGTCTGACCCTTAACCAGGTCACTGTACTTATTACATTGTAAAGATCAACTGCTAACAGGGTTGTAAGATCTTCTAACAGGGATTATTACACTCAAGTACAACTCTTTGTGGGTGCTAATTCCCACCAGGGTTTTTACCTATTTTGGTTTTCCCATAACCAAAATTGTGGTGTTCTATTTTGTGTTATCTTATTGTGTATATGCTTAATGATATTATGTACTTAATTGGAGAAAATAATTAAAACTTGTTGATAACTGATTCACCCCCCCCTCTCAGTTATCCCTCGGGACTATTCCAACAATTGGTATCAGAGCCAAGTACCTTGGACAGAAAGCCTAATAGCTTAAGGCAGATCAAATGGCGTACTTCAGGAAAGAGAGTCCTAAGTTTGATGGAGAGAATTATCTTGACACGAAGAAAAAAATGATAACACATCTTCAGTGCGTTGGTTTTGAAATCTATGAGGTTGTTACTCACGTAATTGATGTTCCTACATTAAAAGAACTTGCAGAAGAAGACTCTACTAACAAACAAAAGGAAGTATTCACCCAAAATGCAATTGCCAAAGAATCCCTAATTAGTGCCTTATCTGACAGTAAATTTTCTGAGATCAAGAAGGTAGACAAAGCATATTCAATATGGAAATACCTAGAATACATGTTTGAAGAAGACATCCCAGCCAAGAATGCACCTAGAAAGACATGGAAGAAAAGATACAACAATTTAGAGATGTTTCCTAAAGAAAACATCAGAGCTTACAATCAGAGGATTAATGAAGCAGTCTCAGGAATCAGGAACAATGGTGGAGAAATTTCAGAGGAAGATATAATGGAAAAACTGATGACTACATTGACAAAAAATTATGAAAGCAAGATAAACATCTTGGATGAAACCATGCAATTCTCAAAGGTCTTCAAAAGAGAAACCTTGATCAACAAAATATCAGCATTTGAGATATCAAGATTGAAGACAAAACCTAAAATTGAAATAGCTTACAAAGCCTCGGTCCATGGTAAGAAATCCTTGAGCATCTCTAGTAATATTGAAAAAGAACAAGTTGATACGGAACTAGAAGAAATCATTGCTATGATTGCTAAGAAAGAAAGGAAAGGTAAAGGAAAATATGAAGGAAAACTACCATTCAAATGTTTTTCATGCAACAAAGTTGGCCACTTTGCGTCCAAGTGTCCTACAAGAGTCAAGAAGTTCAGATCAGATTACAAACCCAAATATACTAAGGAATGCTATCATGTTGAAGATGGTGTGACTGATGATGACTTGGGAGAAGATGAAATTGGATTCATTGCAATTAAAGATAATGAAAAAATGATAGGTGAAATAGAAATTGAAGATGAAAAGAAAGCACAAGAATTGGCTTTAGTTTCACAAGAAGACATCAGAACAGACTGGATCATAAATAGTGGGTGTTCACATCACATGATAGGAGAAAAAGATAGATTTGTACATCTAGATAAGTACAAAGGTGGCATGGTTATATTTGGAGATAACACTCCCAAACCTATCATAGGAAGAGGATCTATCACCTTAGATGGAAGGAACAAGACAGATGATGTTCTATATGTTGATGGTTTACATCATAACTTACTAAGTGTTGGACAGTTTCTTGATAAAGGATATCAATTAGAATTGAAAAACAACAGGTGCATTATTAACAACAAAGAAGGAGACATGATTGCATCAGGTTCAAAGAACAAAGGTAATGTTTTTCAGCTTAACTCTGAAGTAAGTTGTTTTGTTGCAAAAGTGGATGACAGTTGGTTATGGCACAAAAGAATTTGTCATATCAATTTTGACAACATAGTAAAAATAAGCAATGTAAAGGCAGTAAGAGACCTTCCTAGTATTGCAAGACTGATTGATACTACGTGTAGGGTGATGACATGTAATTGATTGAATGTTTGATAATGTTAAGTTGAAGATAATGCAAGGCATTAAATTAGTTAATGGTTTGTATTGTCATTGATGTCAACTTGATATCATCTGTACAGTCATGTACATAATGCCAAAGAATTTAGAGAATTAATGGAACAAAGTTTATGCTTTCAGCAATGCATAAAAGTCAAGTATTCACTAAGTGACAGATAACACCGACGGAGTGCACACCATTGGTAAAGGAAAAGAAGAAAAGTCACAGTGATACCTAACGAGTAGAAGATAGTGTTGTCTAACGAGCGGAAAATAGAGTTTCCTGATGAGTAAAAATCCAATGATGCCCAATGGATGGAGTTCCTGAAGCTAACTGGAGTCACACTGACGAAACTATCAGTTGTCATCGACAACTAACTACAGAGATGACCGACAAAACAAAGAGTTCAGAAAATGACAAAATATCTAGCTAGCAAGAGCTAAAGATAGACTTAACTGGTTGTTTTCATTTTTTTATTCGACCAAAGTTAAGTGATTGATTTAAAGAAGATTTGTACAGTTGGCAAAAAGATAACTACGAGATAAATCAAGAGTTATGCTTTAAATCAAATTGGTTGGATTGTTTTTCATGCCAAGAATCAAGAATCAAGAAACAATAAATATCATGTCCATATAAGAGACAAGATTAATTCATTTATGAATGGGATTAAGGGGAGTGAATAGAAAGAGGATGCTGAAGAGAAACTGATGAAGAATAACTACATACAGTCCTGATCAATCAAGTTGAAGGAGAGCTAAAGAATTCTGCAGACACTGACGAATAGTGAAGCACAACATCACAAATCATAAAGTGTGGGGCACAAAGAATTGAATTGATACATTGATCAGAGAGGTAATGTACTTAAATAGATCTAAAAATCTACAATTTAAAGTTGCATCATGAACATGTCATAGTGTTTCATTTTAACCATTGAAGCATCAAGTCTCTTAATAGATCAGGACTTAACAGTCTTCTATATATTGAGGTACATCCCAAGGAGTGCCAAAAAGGTTGATTCATGAAAGTAACATTGGATTTTTCCGATACCTATTGACAGTCTAAGAAGGAGGCTGATTCAAGGATGGTAGAAATAGATGCCCGATACTAAGTGACAAACTCTATGTATAAAATCCTCTAACAAGGTCACACTTAATAGTGTGTTTGTAACTTTTAAAAGGGTTGGCTCCTAATAGGGCTCACTTTAGAAGAGTGAAAATTTGGGGTACCAATCCCAATATTTTTTGCCTTAAAAGGGTTTCCACATTAAAAATTCATGTGTTATGTGTGTATGATTCATTTCTTTATTGTTTTGTATCTAACATAGTTAATATTGGGTTGATTGGTATACTCTACTTATTTATTAAGTTTCAGTAAATAGTTATACTGCTTATCGGTAATCAAGGAGAATAAGGACAGACAGTTAAATTATTATAAATATTTCATGGCATGCATCTTGTAGGGACATAATAATCTAAGGTTTATTTGATTGGTGGTTAATGTTTGAAGGATAAAATTTTGAGGCCACTGATTCACCCCCCCCCCTCTCAGTTATTACTAATAATTGGTATCAGAGCTTGTGTGCTTAGAAAGGAAGGTTAAAAGACCTAAGTCAAGATCACAAGATGAATAGATGAGATGTACCCAAGTTGAACAAAGACAACTTCACTTCATGGCAAAGTAGGATAAGACTCCACTTATCAGGTATTAGTAATGATGTTACTCAAGTCCTAGATACTGAATATGTGTTGCCTACATGAGTATTAATAGTAGATCAATTGAGAGAGAAGCATGAACACAACTGCATGTTTATAGAGATTCCTTCCTCACTCTCTGATGTTGAATTTGAAGATGTCAAGGATTGAAAAATTGCAAAGAAGATGTGGGACAAACTGAAGCTTGTACATGGAGGTGATACAAATGTTCTGAGAGCCAAGGCAAAAAGTCTTAGAGGAAAATTTGATGATCTCAGAATGAAAGAAGGAGAAAACATCACACAGTACAACACAAGAATAAAAGTAGTCAATGCTATACGAGGAGTTGGAGGTACACTTGAAGAGGAAACAATGGTAAGTAAAATCTTAAGAACCTTATTGCATGTATATGCTATTAGATTTTCTTCCATTCAAGAAATGAGAGCAATAGAAAACAATACAGTTATTCTTGATAGTTTAATTGGTAGACTAATTTCATTTGAGATGAATAACTTTGATAATAGTGTTTTACCAAACTTAGAGTCTGCATTTAGGTCTTCTATGAGAATAAGAAAATCAAGTCATAGACACACATCTAGAAGAGATAGTGAAAGTGAAAGTGAAGAAGAAGATCTAGATGAAATAGAAGCACTTATGGCTAGAAAAATGTAGAGAGGCAAAGGTAAATACAAAGGCAAGTTACCACTTGTATGCTTTAATTGTAAAGAGATTG
>MU223757.1:916058-953371 GCA_018584345.1 Thuja plicata
AATCAAGAAATAGTGAATATCATGTCTATATAAGAGACAAGCTTAATTCATTTACGAATGGGATTAAGGGGAGTGAATAGAAAGAGGATGCTGAAGAGAAACTGATGAAGAATAACTTCATATAGTCATGATCAATCAAGCTAAAGGAGAGCTAAAGAATTCTGCAGACACCGACGAATAGTGAAGCACAACATTACAGAGCAGAAAGTGTGGAGCACAAAGAATTGAATTGATACATTGATCAGAGAGGTAATGTGCTTAAATAGATCTGAAAATCTACAATTCAAAGTTGCATCATGAATAGGTCATAGTGTTTCATTTTAACCATTGAAGCATCAACTCTCTTAATAGAGCAGGACTTGACAGTCTTCTATATATTGAGGTACATCCCAAGGAGTGCCAAAAAGGTTGATTCATGAAAGTAGCATTAGATTTTCCCGATACCTATTGACAGTCTAAGAAGGAGGCTGATTCAAGGATGGTAGCAATAGATGCCCGATACTAAGTGACAACCTCTATGTATAAAATACTCTAACAAGGTTGTACTTAACAGTGTGTTTGTAACCTATAACAGGGTTGGCTCCTAAGAGGGCTCACTTCAGAAGAGTGAAAATTTGGGGTACCGGTCCCAGTGATTTTTCCCTTAACAAGGTTTCCACATTAAAAACACATTTGTTGTGTGTATGATTCATTTCTTTATTATTTTTTATCTGACATAGTTGACACTGGGTTGATTGGTATACTCTGCTTATTTACTAAGTTTTGGTAAATAGTTATACTGCTTATCAGTAATCAAGGAGAATAATAACAGACAAGGAAAACTGGCAAACAGTTAAATCATTATAAGTATTTCATGGCATGCATCTTGTAGGGACATAATAATCTAAGGTTTATTTGATTGGTGGTTAATGTTTGAAGGATAAAATTTTGAGGCCACTGATTCACCCCCCCCTCTCAGTTATTACTAACATAGGGAATGTGTGATGGGAAAGCATGTGAGGACCTCATTTAGAAGCAAACAAAACTCTACAGAGAACAAATTAGATCTAGTGCATACAGACTTATGTGGACCTACTCAAACAAGATCACACTACGGTGAAAGGTATTTCATTTTATTTGTTGACGATTTCTCCAGAATGATGTGGGTTGCATTCTTGAAAGATAAATCTAAAGCTTTTGAGAAGTTCAAAATATTTAAAGCTAAAGTTGAAAATGAGCCTGGATTAAAGATAAAATGTCTGACATCTGATAGAGGAGGATAATTCACCTCTAACAGATTTATTGAGTACTACGAAGAACATGGGATCAAAAGACAACTAAGTGCACCCAGAACCCCTCAAAAAAATGGAATTGTAGAAAGAAGAAACAAGATAATACTTGACACAACGCGCACTATCATGATTGAAGGAAAAGTTGCACACACCTATTGGAGAGATGCAGTCAATACATCAGTCTTTACTATCAACAGAATTCAACTAAGACCAGGTGCAGACAAAACACCTTATGAACTTTGGTTTGGTAATGTACCTATAGTAAAATACTTTAGAATCTTTGGAAGCAAGTGCTACATCAAGAGTGATGATGGTGTTGGTAAATTTGATGCTAGAAGCGATGAAGGTATTTTTCTTAGCTACTCTACTAAGAGCAAAGCTTACATATGTTTTAATTTAAGGTTGAATAAAATCATTGAAAGTGCACATGTGAAGATTAATGAGAAGTTCATGATTCAAGAGAGATATTATGAATATGCACCTATGATTGAAGATGAACCTAGAACTATTAATAAAGAAATAGTTATTGAAGAAATATTTGACTGTAATGATGTATCATGCAATAACCATAAACCAAGTCAAGAAGAATCACAGGTCATAGATGAGAGTGTCACACCTAAAATCTCAAAATACACATCTAAATACCATTCAAAAGAAGATATCATTGGAGATCAGAGCAGTAAAGTTTTGACAAGATCCAGAGCAAAAGGTTCAACCGTTGATGAAGAGGTATGTTTACTTTCACAAATTGAACCCTTAAGTGTTGAAGATGCGTGTAATGATTCAGATTGGAAAAAGGCAATGCAAGAAGAATTAGATCAAATAATTAAGAATGACACATGGGAATTGGTCCCTAGGCCGTGTGACAAGAACGTGATTGGAACTAAGTGGATATTCAGAAACAAAATGAATGAAGATGGGACAGTGATAAGAAACAAAGAAAGATTGGTATGTAAAGGATATGCGCAAAGAGAAGGAATTGACTATTCTAATACATTTTCCCTTGTGAACAGACTAGAAGCTATAAAGTTTTTTTTAGCTTATGCAAAAAGTATATCAGATGGATGTCAAGTCAGTATTTCTAAACAATGACTTGAAGGAAGAAGTTTACATAGAGCAGCCTGAAGGATTCAAACTTTCAGACAAACCAAGCATGGTATGTAGACTAAAGAAAGCCCTTTATGGACTTAAGCAGGGCCTAAGAGCATGGTATGAGAGACTTGATGGTTACTTGACAAAAATTGGATTCAAAAATGGAGCAGCAGATTGCAACTTATTCATCAGAGAGACACCTGAAGGATTATTACTTGTTGCTATCTTTGTTGATGACATTATTTTTGGAGGTAATGACAAGCTTAGTGCAAAATTCTCCAAAGAGATGCAGAGTGAATTTGAAATGAGCATGATTGGACCTATAAAACACTTTTTGGGATTAAATGTAAAGCAGACAGACAGAGGTATATTCATAAATCAGTCTAAATATGTGAAGGAGATATTGAAGACATTCAAAATGGAATATTGCAAGCTAGTAAGTACTCCTATGATAACAAGAAGCAAGCTTTCTAAAAATGATGACTCCACAACATTCAAAAAAACACTTTACAAGTCAATGATTGGAAAAATCATATATCTCACTCAATCTAGACCAGATATTTCTTATGCAGTTGGCATTGTTGGGAGCTTTGTAGCTGAACCTAAACAGAATCACCTAATGGAAATAAAATTAATATTCAGATATTTAAAGAGAACTATAGACTATGGCTTATGGTATCCTAATTCAAAAAATATAGAACTTCATGTATACACAGATGTAGATCGGGCACATTACATTGATGATAGAAAGAGTACCTCAGGAGGAGCAGTATTTCTTGGAGACAGGTTGGTTACTTGGACAAGCAAGAAGCAGAATTATATTTCTCAGTCAACAACAAAAGCTGAGTATGTAGTAGCCGCATTGAATTGTTCAACAATGGTTTGCATCAAACAGATGATTACAAACTTTGGAATTCAGATTAATTACCCTATTTTTATTCATTGTAACAACACCAGCACCATTAATATGTCAAAGAACCTTGTGATGCACGCAAAGACAAAACACATAGAAATAAAATATCATTTTCTAAGAGAAAAAGTTGCAGAAAGAGAAGTGAAATTGGATTATGTGAGAACCAAAGATCAATTGGCAAACATATTTATGAAACCTTTATCAAAAGATACTTTTGAGTATCTTAGGAAGAAGCTGGGAGTAATTCCATTTCCTGAGTCTGATTAGAACTCACATAAAATAAATCAATCCTTGGTGACTAATGAGTGGTTGACTACTCTAGTTCTGGAGTAGTACCTATTCTTATTTGTATTTGGCATCCTTTTCCATTAATGTCAAAGGAGGAGTATATAGTAAGGGGGAGCATATACTCTGGGGGAGTATATAGTCATGAAAATAAAAACACAGTCAAAGGAGATGTAGCAGTGAAGAGGAACCTTTGATGAGGATATTGAGAAGATTGTAAAAAGAAAGAAGACACCTTTGGATTGATGGTGTTTTTAATCATATGTTGCCATCAATGTCAAAGGGGGAGATTGTTGGAGATTTGCCTTTGTGCAAATATTTGACTGTATGTTTGTCATTGATGACAACATATGGTATACATCAGTGTATTGTATTCACTTTTCAGTATGGATATGTTGAAGCCTTGTGCAGTTGTTTTTATGTTTCAAACACAGTTATGATACCATGTTCATACACTCAGATTCAAAAGTTCAATTAAAATTGAGCTATATTACTCTGTTTACCAGCCATAGTTTCAGAGGATTATTTTCAGAAAGCCAACAATAATCTTATTGATTCTTCAGTTGTGCCTATCTATGGGATATGCGTGTTTAGATTCATGTTTAGTTATGATTCAAAGATAATTAACCAAAGGTGCTAATCATGTTTCATCCGAAGCGTGACGTTTGGGTAATTTTGGTGGAGCCGACTATGTGAAGCAATGCATCTATTCATTTTTAGTTGCGCAGTTCTAATTATGTTGTGTGCTTATTTTAGCCAGAAAGAGAAGCATTGAAGGGATTCCTACAATCGACGTGATCTTATCTTTTGGAGAAGATACATATAGCAGTTCATTTGTGATCAATAAGTGTGAATGATAAGAAAAGAGACAAAAAAATAACAGAGCGGAATGCTAGTTGTTTTGGGACAATAAAGCCATTTCATTCATCAGATAAAGATCTATGTGAAGAATCAGAGAGTTCATACAATTCACTGGAACTAATCAAGACAACAGGTCTACTCAAATAGTTCATTATCAGATATAGTGTATATATGTTTAATTGAAGGTTGCAGCCTTCATCATTTTAGCAGTGTGCTTTTTGACAGTGTGTCCTCACCCCTATCAGGGTTATTTGTAAAAGACTCCTAACAGGGGCTGACCCTTAACCAGGTCACTGTAATTATTGCATTGTAAAGATCAACTCCTAACAGGGTTGTAAGATTTTCTAACAAGGATTATTATACTTAGGTACAGTTCTTTGTGGGTGATAATTCCCACCGGGGTTTTTACCTATTTTGGTTTCCCCATAACCAAAATTGTGGTGTTCTATTTTGTGTTATCTTATTGTGTATATGCTTAATGATATTGTGTACTTAATTGGAGAAAAGAATTAAAACTAGCTAATAACTTATTCACCCCCCCCCCCCTCTCAGTTATCCCTTGGGACTATTCCANTAATAACTTATTCCCCCCCCCCCCCCTCTCAGTTATCCCTTGGGACTATTCCAACAATAACATCATCCAAAAAACCATGAGCATAATTATGAACACCATAAAACCCATGTAGATCATAAAACTCATGACAACGTGTTAAATTCATGGGAAAAAATAATGAGTTATACCAAGGTGGACCCTTTCATCATAATTCACATGCAAAAACTTATATAATCATATCAATCCTCTATTTGATGGCATCTTTCATGGATTATCCAACCAATATTAACCCCAAGGTCCATATACAAGCTTAACAATTAGGGAAACTATTTGTATCTAATGTTAGTGGTGAAGTTGGGCTTATTCTCCTAGTATTTTACTCATCCTTGTACAAATAAAGCCCCAAAAATTTAACCCTCATTTCATCCTTATATGAATATACTTTGATCTACATTCACCATATCCCTACATTTTGACACTTGTATGTACATTGACTTCTATCTAGTTTTATCCAACTAGATTTGATCATTTACCCCATCTAATTCTTTTCTAGGAGTGTAGGGTTGACATTGTAGTCATAGACAAGTAACCATTTCCTTTCTAAAATTAAAAATCAATTTTGGGTAACTTGATCTTTCAATTTCATGCCCAAATTGGACTGAATACATTCTATACAAAGTCCTATTTTATGTACAAGCATTTAAGGATATGTAGAATCATGAACATGAACATCACTGGAGCATAAAGAATCTGTAGACCATTGTCGATGACTGATATAGTTCTATATATGAAGTTCCTCCTCTGAAAGGATGGTGATCAGAAAGACATCAATCTATATGAGTGCTCCAAATGGTACTTCTTGAACATTGATCAGATGAAAACAATGGAAATAGCCTCTATCAATCAAAAATATAAACGACACATGAATCTGCATGAGTGATTTTCACTACACAACCAATGAATTTTTTTGAGTGATACCATCATCACTTCTCAATCAAGTTGAAAATGTAGGTGCAATAGTCTAAAAAGGAATCCAAGAGTGTTTCAACACACTTCAAGTGAAACCAAGGATCCTCCACAAAAAGGAATGCAAGAGTGTCTCAATGCATTTCAAGTGAAACCAAGGAAGCATTAGCATGAACAATATGATACCCTCCCATAATGTTGATTTGGGTGAGGCTTGACAGATCCACTAAAATGGTGTGTCACCATTCTATGCATAGAGACAAAAAGAGTATCTCCAAATGAGAAAAGGGTCTGTGTGGTCAAATGACACACTCGTATGAGGCAAGAATATCAACAATTTCTATGTTGTCGTGGATGAAATCTCATTTTGACAAAGTTGTGATTTGCAAACAAAGGATCTACACAACCCCCCATGGCACTTTATAATTCAGTGCAAGTACAATAATTTTATGGCATGTGCATCATGTGTGCAAAATCCCCATCAGAGATTACACTAGATCTAATCTGTCTATAAGTAGTGCTTAGAAAGAATGCTCAACTGATTTAAAGGACAACTCAAGAAAAAACTTGAAAAAAATTTGCACCAAGGAATAGTGCATGAAATCAGCTTTGTGATGATGCTTATTTTTCCAAAACCAAACTCTGGATGTCCAAGTTATGGCATTTGAAGAAAATTGCCTTTTAGTTCTGAAAGGTGAAAATAATGGCCCACCCCTCTTAAGAACTCAGGGGTGAGGGTTTCGTCACCATGTGACCATTAGCTCAACATTTCAGAAAAAAATGCCCCCTGCACATGATGGAAAGGGCACAAGAAGGGTTGACCAACTAACACAGATGGATTAATTGAATAAGATGGATTATGGTATCACTCAAACAACTTCATTAGGTGTGTAGTGAATGTCACTCATGCAAATTCATGAGCTATCTTTATTTTTGATTGACGGATGCTATTGTCATTGTTGTCATCTAATCAATGTTTGAGAAGTGCCATTTGGAGCACTCATATAGATTTTTGTATCTCTAATCACCATCTTTTCAAAGGAGGAACTTCAAATATAACACTATATCATTCATCGACAGTAATCAACAAATTCTTTGTGCTTCGGTGATGTTCATGTTCATGATTTTAGGACTTTTTTTGAAGGCTTTTCAAACCTTAATGTTCTCTCTTTTGGAGAGGAGTTTTCTTCCACTGGGTTTTCTCCTTTTTTCTCTGGTTATGAGATTTTGCATTGTAGTTGTACATGGGTACCTAACATGGCCTTGTTGTCAGGACCCATAAAGCATCTCCACTACATTGTTGTACTCCCTAAGTTGCACTTAAGGGGAGGGGGTGTTGGAGTAAATATTGTTTAACCAGTTTACTCTTTATCTAAGTTTACTTAGGTAACCTCATTAATGAGGTAGATGGATATTGTAGATTCCTACTTGAACTCTACTTCCACCTAGAGGATATTGTTGAGTTCTATCATAACTCTACTTCCTCCAGGTTGAGACACTTGTATCAACCTTGTCCACTCTACCTATTTGTTCTTTCCTATTTAAGTAGAGCTTATTGTACCTTTGTACTCACCTCATTTCAATACAACTCATGTGTTGATTCTCTCTCTTCTAGAGGATGTATGTAGACTGGCTTCTAGGTATATGATGACATATCCTAACAGTTGTAGTAATTTCTATCTCTCAAACATTTTATATCATCTTAGATCATTAAGGAGAAACCACTAGAAAAACATTTAGGTATGGTGTACTTAAAAGAGAAGTGAATCTTAATACATCAATTTATAACCATTTCCTATTGTCTTCATATATTTGTACACATTTCTAGTAGTTGACTTGGGAGAAAATGTCTCTTTTTGACAGGGTGGAAATTTTTTATAGATATTTCTACATATTCAAAACCCTTTGAAAAGAAGCATAGAGTGTAAGGACCTATTAATAGAATCATAGACCAAAATTATCTAATGCATAGAGTTGAGTTAATAAGAAGATGAATCCATGACCATAAATTTGACAAAGACCTTAGAACTTGACCTTAGGTAGAGCATAATCCAACACAAATTTCCAAAATACTTACTACAATGCCATTACATTTCATAAATATATGTTATTCGTTATCCACATGGATTTGAGCATTTATTCACTTAGTGTCATTTTTGGGAGTGTAGAGTTGCTTTATTATGATAGACTTAACCATTTTGTTTACAAAATAAATAAATATAAATTTGGTTAACTGGCCTCTTCGATTTCATGCCCTTAGTGGAATAAGTACATGTTTTACAAAATTTGATGTTATGTGCTAGCATTCAATAATATTTAATTATTGTCATTTCTATCTCTCAAGCATCTCATCTCATTTTAGATCATCAAAGGAGAAACCACTAGCAAAACATTTAGATATGGTGCACTTAAAGGAGAGAAAAATCTTAATACATCATTGTATAATCATTTCCTATTGCCTTTAAACATTTGTATACATTTCTAATGGTTTACTTAGGACAACATATCTCTTTTTGACACAATGACGAACCTTTCTAGGTATTTCAACTTATTCTCAACCGTAAAAAAAAAAAAAAAAAGAAGCACAAAATATAAAGATATGTTATATAAATAAATAAGTACAATTCTCAATTGCATAGAGTTAAGTTCACATTAAGAAGATGAATTCATAATTGTGAACTTGATAAAGACCTTCAAACTTGACCTAAATAAAGTATAAATCCAACATAAAGTTCCAAACTACTTCACAAAACCATTACATTCCCCAAATATAGACTATTATAATACAAGAATATTCAAAAAAAGATAATCATTCTTTGACCATAATACCATTAGCCTTCTCACTTACATTTCTAAAATAACTATTACAATTATTTTATTGTATTTGACCCAATTATTTTTATATAATCTAAAGTAGACTATTATTTCTTAATTTACTTCATTATAATTCATTAGACTAAGTGTTAGGTCTTCTATAACTTGCTTCCTAAGTAAGCAATTTTATTCTATTTTGTTTTACTTTTTGTTAGATACCTTGACTCATGAAGACTGCAAACCCCTTTCCCACCATGAAAACATAGCTTGAAATTCTAATAAAGCATTGTAGATGACAACCCAAATGAAACTTAGGCCTCGTATGACCATGGGAAGCTCACGCCACCACCACCACCTTGTCTGGTTTACTCATGGAGGACGTTACAAGTGCAGTGGATGCAAAGAAGAGGGAGCCAACCTTGGATTTCGATGCAAACTTTCTTCCTGCGCCGACTTTAGGTTGCATGAAAAGTGCGCCCAACTGCACATTTACTGTAGATTTGAGGTGTGCAAAACTTGATTTGCAGGGCCTGCTGGAGCATCGTTCTCAGGCTCAAGTTGTTCCAAGAGTAGCAGATCTGAGACAGGATTTACAAGTTTTGAGAAACGTTCCACAAGCATTGGAGTGTGCTCTAAATGTTGTAGGCTTTTGGTTTGCAGTAATTGTTAGTGCTGTTTGTAAATGAATAGGCAGGCAACTGGACCATGACTTACAGCATTGCAGGGCAATTATTATTATTATATTATAGTTTCACCTAATCACAAGTTTTATCTGCTTTTCACTCATATGTAATTAACGTGGACAGTATTTTATAATGGCAGTATGTTGTGGGTGGAGTGTAATGGTGTGGATGTGTTAACAATTTTTATTTTTTTTTGTTTTATTTTATATTTGAGAATCATTTTTATAGAATAATTTTAAATTAAAATTTTATAAAAAAAAATTAGTATTACGGTTAAATTTTTAGGAGAAAATAATTATTTTTATATTGCTATATCAAGGAAGTTATGCATAGAGAATTTTCTATGTTACGGGATTCCTCTAATATGCCTCAAATCCTGATTCTGGTATGAACCAGATGCTGATTCTACTTGGATTCCCCTCGGATTCATTCCGGATTGGAATCCGGATTCTCCAATGCAAGATCCACAGAGAATCTGGACTCCTGCCCAAATCCGGGTAGAATCCTAGGAATCCACGAGAATCTGAGCATGTTGGTGCCCAAAAACGGGTCATTACATACAAATTTTTTATTCTTTTTTTAAAACTAAAAAGCCTCTAAATCCTAATTCGACCATTAAAGCATACATTTGGTCATTTGATGGTCATTCATTCATCTCTCAAGCATTTTTCACCATTTTTGCTTTGTTCATCATGTAATCACATGTTGAGACTTTTGCAAAGCATGAATATAATCATATATTGGCAATTATGGATTTATCATTTTATGAGAATCATGCTTCTAACTTCTTATTATTATCATTATATGTTAGAAGTTAGAAGTTTTGAACTAATGATGAATGTGCATTGACATGTTACATGTATGGAATCTATGAACACACACACACACACACACACACACACACCGAAAACGTCTATATATAAACCCGTGGAATCGCGATCCAACCCAAAAAAAATTGCTGAATCCCCGAATCTAAATGCGGATCCGAATCCGAACCAGAATCGGGATCAACTACTTAGAGAATTTGAAATGAAAAATTTATCAATTACAAATTTGAGATTAATATATATCAATGAGATAAATTGAATGCCATATAAGAGTATGATTGAAAGTTTAATGTATTTAACAACAAGACGTTATATAATGTATGCAATAAGCTTGATTTCTATGGATACACGTGTTGGTTCCCAAATCAATGTAGATTGTAAAACCCTAAGAATCAGTCAAGTTCTATTATTAGATTTCAGAAGTGATTAGGCCAACGAACAAGAATCAACCAAAAGGTTGATGTCTTCTCCTCTTTAGACTTTTCTATGTCTAGACGGGTGTACCTTTATCATCCATAATTGTATTTTTTCCAAGATTAGATGATGGTAAATTTGAAAATTGCATGTAATTACAAATTTTTCAATTAAATCATCCTCAATCTATTTCAAATTGGCGCGAAGGTTTGAAATAAACTGCTCAAATATAAATCTAATCTCTACTTCTACAACGTGGAAATGAAAATATATGTTTAGATTTTGTACAAGAAATTGCCTTTTAGGGATAGATGATTAGTGTCTTTCTTCCACTAGGTAATGGAGTCAAAATACAAAAGATATATGTGTCTCTTTACTAGCTTACATTCAAATTGTCAGACACTACTATTTTTATGTCTTGCATAAACTTGCAAATAATCTAGTTATTTGACTCTTCTTAATCCAAATTAATTTTCCATAATTACTGTGACTTATCCAAATGAATTTAATCCTTTTTGAAGGAACCAATTAAATAAACCACACAAAAGATGAAACAATCTTTGACAAATCAGAGATATACTTTCTTGTTTGATTTATATAACTAGAAAACGTTCAAATTGGAAACAACCAAGTAACATTAATCATCAAAATATAACACTATAATTGAAACCAAAAGTTACCATTTACATTACTTCATTTCAAAAAGTTCTTTAAAGTATATGCTTATCTTCCCAAAAGGCAAAACCTTGATGATGTTCCCTACAATGGTTTTGGTTCCTTTTTTATAGATAACAAAGAGAGAAAACAAGCTTCCAACTTTTGTATTCAACTACCCTTTCACCTAAAATATGAACACACATATTTTTCATTACAACTTATAATATATATTAAAAAAAAAATTGATGGATAGTGCCTTTTCTATTAATAAAATATTAAAGTTACATATTCACAAAAAAGGGGCCGAGGGATATAGAAATAACCCTGTAGAGTTCACACGGAAAAGCCGGAAATAGAAACAACTATTCACAAAAAAAATAGGCATAACGCTTTTAAGCAGCAAGAGCGGTGCTAGGAGGAGGATCTTTATCATCAGAACCCCACACATCATTGGGGTTGACAGGAGGGTCGGGAAGCGACCATCCATCATCTTTGGCTTCTTTCTTATCTTTCTCTTCCACCCTGGGCGGAGAAATGGCCAGAGCCAAGCGGGGAAACTTGGAAAAAGTGGCAGGATGCCAATCAGAGCCACAACGAGAACCAAGAGCATTAGGAGGGGCAAACTAAGCTGGCGCTGGAGACCACCCAGAAGTATGACAAGGCAAAGAAGCTGAGCGGCACCGCTAACCATCATCGCCACCTCTTAGAGAGTGGTGGCAGGGTGCCTGCGACCGCGAGGTACATGAGCGGCGCACCGAAGAGCTGCGCCCATGACGACGGCCTCTGGGAGGAGTACCTTCAGTAGAAATGGCATTAGGGGGAACCCTAGCAATAGTGCAAGGAGCATTGCCCTAATGATTGAGGAGCTCCTTCAGGTGAGCCACTTCTAGAGCCACTTTATTGTCTTTAACTTGAATCTGCATCATAACATTATTATATATCAAAGCCTTGTTATACAGAGCAACATTCGTATTAAGAAAGCTATGAGAAAAATAAAAGCATTCCTATCTTTCCACAAAGTGAACAATATCTCCATCCTGAAAGTATGTCAAATCTAGGTAAACTTGGAGGGAAGTTTAGGAGAATCTCCTAAGACAATCATGTGCCAAGAAAAAGGCTCAGGCCGAAAAGGTTTGAAGAAATCATGGATCCACTGCCAATACTGTTGAGCTCTCCTACAAAACCAGAAGATGTGCAAGAAAGTCTCAGGGTGACCACAGAAAGGACATCGAGGGTCATGAACACCCAAATGTTTGAGCCTAGGTCCCACTGGGATTCCTTGAAAAAGTAAACACCAAGCAAAAAGAGCCTTCTTGGGCTCCGTAATGGCAGCCCAGACGATCTGAAAGCAAGAGCTCCAGTGAGAAGTGGAAGAGTGAAGATGTCATCTCTGATTAAGGGTCTCCACCATAGGAAGATGGGGAGACAACCACCTGTAACCCAGCCTTGGTTTGTAATTGTTGAAAGGCATGGAAGGATACCATTTCCAATCCTTCCACCAGGGCCTAACAGACTGAATACCAATCTTATGAAGCAAGTTAGCAGGAATCGTAGAAACCAATAGATCAAAATTCTGACGATCTGAGTGAGCCAAATGATACTGAACCTGCATATCCTCCCAAGAACGGAGACCCATAGAGGCCCTAGAGAAAAGGTCCTTGGGAGTCCAGATGCTACTTTTGAAAAAATGTAGAGCACTAGTCCCTTGAGTCTTGGCCAGGGGGATGCCTTGAATAGAAAACAACGGAGACCACCAGAGGCTCTGCTGATTGAAAGAAATCCCATTGCGAAAGGCATCACCATCCCAACGAAGCCAGGGCTTAAGAGATTCCCAGGCTTTCCAAATGCTCTTGATGATGAAAGTACCCTGAATCTGAACAGGTTCCTTCATAGTGAGCAAGGTTTGTAGACCAATGCCCTTCCAAGCCGGCCTATGAATAGGGAATCCTGAAGAGATGCAGTGCCTAACAAGAATTTTCCAGGCTTCATCACCAGTAAGAGCACGAATAATCCACTTAGCACAGAGAGCATGCCCTTGCTTCTGAGTGGAGAGAAGGCCAAGGCCTCTAGAATCATGCGTAAGGCAACATAATTCCCAGGCAACACTGTGAAACCCATGGCTATCAGCTCTAGAGGCCCAAATAAAGTCTCTGAGGAGACATTCCAGCTTGAGATGAGAGGCCTTAGAAGGAGCCCAACATGAAGAGTAGTAGACATGAGTAGCAGCCAACACTTTGGAGCAAATCTGAAATTTCCCAGCAAGGGAGAGAGGCTTGCAAATCCAATATTGCAACTTTTTTTCAATTTTGGCAATCATAGCATTCAATAAATCCACAAAGGAACCATGGAAAGCAAAGGGAATGCCCAGGAAGCGGAAGACTTCCCCATGTTGAACCCACTTCCATTCAAATTTATCAAGCCAAGGAGGGGCTGGAAGAAAAGACTATCTAAAACAAAAGGTTTTAGACCATTAGATAGCAGATCTAGAGGCTTGACAAAAGGTGTCCAGGCACTGCAAGGCATTAGATATGTTCTCCTCATCCTCAATAAGAGTGAGAAAGGATTCATCAATAAAGTGACCATTAACAAGCTGGGAAGAGGATTCAGGCAGGAAATGCCTTGAACCAAACCAGAGGAAACATAATTGGCAAGCAAATACCCAAAGCCTTTAGCAGCAAGCACATATAAAGTAGGAGCCAATGGACAACCTTGTCGGATGGATCTAAAAAGCCCAAAAGTATCATATTGAGACCCATTGATGGTAATGCATGCAGAGGCATCACCAAAAAGCATTTCCATAGACTGTAGGAAGTGAGGACCAAAGCCTGTTTAGATTGACGAGCCCTTTCCATCACTTCCGAGACAACAATAATGTTGTCAAGAATATAACTAGATTTAATAAAACCAGTTTGCTCAGGGTGAACAATAAGAGGAAGGAGATTTCTGATTTTGAAAGCTAAAGCTTTAGCAATTATCTTGTAGGAGACGTTCAACAAGGTGATGGGCCTCCAGTTGCAGATATCCTTGGGATCCCCAGATTTAGGTATGAATTTGATATTTCCTTTATTAATTAAAGTACCCAAACTATTATTGTGAAAGGCCTTGAGGTAAACTTTGTGCAGGTCAGGACCAATAGCATCCCAAAGGTGTTTCTAGAATTTATAGGGGAAGCCATAACATCCTGGATTAAACATAACATTATAAAAAATTCTCTCCTTTATAAGATATCGCAGCAATGCTGAAGGGGTTTTTCTCCTTTGTCTTCTCAAATATGGAAGACCTATCAAAAGTGCTATGTGGAGGACCCTGGATGTTTGGAAAATCATTGTTGGCTCTTCAAAAATGGGTTATGAATCTGGACCTCAATGCTAATATATTTGATACTGCCCCTTTTTGGGTGGGACTACGTAGCCTCCCAATGGACTACTGGCATGAGGATGTTTTTGTTGGCCTTGCGAGTGCGTTTGGGGAGCTATTATCGATTGACCCGATGACAGCTGCCAGATCTAGATTGGTCTATGCTAGAATCTGTGTGAACATACATCATAAAAAAGATCTACCTGAGGTCATTACTATCAACTCTAAACTGGGTAAGTATATCCAAACTGTTGAATATGAATCGCTTCCCTTTGATTGTTTTTCCTGTAAAAAAGTTGGTCATTGGGCTAAACATTGCCCGCTGAAAAAACCAAAAGAAAAAGAAGATCATAAAAGGGAACCTAAAAAGTATGGAAGCAAAAAATCAATCCTAATGATAATTCTTTAGGGAATCCTGATCTAGGTCAACAAGAGAACAAAATAGATAGTTTAAATAGTAATGAATCAAAGGTAAATCTGCTACCTAAAAACCAAATCACTCTGGATAAACAACCTAGTATTGATCAAGAAGTCAGAGTAGAATCTAGTCAAGAGCAGGGACAGCCTAAGGTGAAGGAGCTAGAAGCTACTAATAATGCTACCAATTTGAATGGTCCAGAAGATTTATCCCCTTCTAGAGCTGAATTTCCTATTCCTGATGAAGGAATTATCAGGGAACATGACCTTAATGGTAATTCTTCAGAAGAAAGTGATGATGATTCATTATCCCCTATTGCTGCTCTGTGGAGCGAAGAAATCCTAGAGAGAAACTTGAGTCAAGAGATACACCTTTTAAACCAAGAAGCTCCTTGGTCACAGGTAAAGAAAAATAAAAGTTTCAACAAAAACTCAGGCAAGAAAGGTGACCAAAACAACAGTACTTCATGTGAATCTACTAAAAAACAAGAAAATCATAGTCAAGGGGGAGTACAAACTAGAAGACAACTTAAGGCTGATGTTGGCACTCCTAAAAGTAAAAAGGGAAGGGAATCACATAAGAAAAAAAGAGAGCAGGAAGAAAAACATAATATAGCAGATGGCAAACAACGCACCATCCCTGAGATATGTTCTCCAAGTCTTTAATATGAAAGTTATCTCTTGGAATATAAGAGGGCTTAATAGCCTCCATAAACACGATGTTCTTAGGAACATGGTTAGAGATAGAAAACCTAATATTTTACTTATCCAAGAAACTAAAATGACTAGAGAAAAAATAGAAAAAATGCATGTTTCTAAAGACTATGGGATTATTGGAGGTGATTCTGAGGGTGCTTCAGGTGGCATAGGGATTTTTTGGAGTAATAAAAATGTTGTGTGCAATTTAATTCTCTATGAAAAGAACATTTTAGTGGTCAAGATTACTTTCCTCAAGGATAACTTCAGCTAGAACCTTAAAAATATATATGCCCCTAACACTAGAGGAGGTAGACAGAAGTATATGCAAAGATTGAAAGAAATCTATAATCTTTATCAAGAATTTAGCTGGATGATCATGGGAGACTTCAATACTCCTCTCAAAAATGAGGAAAAAAGGAGGGATTATCTCCCAAATTGACAGCAGATTTGATCTAATGGAATTCATCAATGAGGAAGCCTTATTAGATATTGACCTAGAGGGCATTGACTATACTTGGTCAAATAGACATACAGGGAAGGAACTGATCTAGGTGAAACTGGATAGAGGCCTCTTAACCCATGATTGGTTGTCCAGGTAATTTTGCACTCTTTCTACTGAACTCTGTATTGGATCTGACCACTATCCTATATCCCTAAATATTAATTAGATCAAGGGCAGAAAGAATATTCCCTTCAAATTTGAAAGAATGTGGCTAGCCCACCCTAATTTAAAAGATAAGATTGAGGAATGGTGGAACTACACTATTGAAGGGGGATCTATGTATAGAATGGCTAAGAAACTGAATACAATTAAAAGTAATCTAAAAAGATGGAATAAGGAAGTGTTTGGGGATATTTTCCATCTGAAAGGGAATTTGCAAAATGAAATTAAGGAAATTCATAATAGTATCCAGAAGGAGGGTCTTTCAGAGGAAACTAGAACCAAGGAAAACAAACTTCTAGTAGATTATCGTAACATTATTACCAAGGAGGAATCTTTCTAGAGACTGAAATCTAGAACTCTTTGGCTTAAGGTAGGGGATAAAAATACAAGATTTTTCCACATGATGGCTTTGAAACATAAAGCTATTAATAGGATAATGAATCTCCAATCTAAAGGTAAAACTATAAGGAAGGAGGAAGTTATCAAATCAGAAATGTTAAGATACTTCTCAAGCTACTGGCTAAGGAAAATAATTTGAATAGATCTAATTAGGACAAAATTCTCTCTGCCATCCCCAAGTTAGTTGATGATCCTTCTAACAAAATGCTCTAAGCTATCCCTTCGAACAAGGAAATCAGAAATGTTATTTTCTCCTTTGAAGGAGAAAAATCTCCTGGCTCAAATGGCTTCCCTATGTTGTTCTTCCAACAATTCTGGAATATTATTGGTCAATATGTGCAGGGTGCTATCAAAGAATTCTTCAGCACTAGATGTCTTCTCAAGGAATTAAATGCTAATTTCTTGGTTCTTATTCCTAAAAAACCAGGAGCCAATACTGTGGAAGAATTTAGACCTATCATCTTCTGCAATTCTTTATGCAAGATTATTTCTAAAGTTATGACCTCCAGATTGCTTCAGTTGCTTCCAAATATTATTTCCCCCAGTAAAATGGTTTTGTTCCTGGGAGACAAATCCTAGATTGTATTATCGTGGCTCATGAGAATATCCACTCTCTGGAAAAGGAAAAAAAAGAGGGCTTCATGATGAAATTGGACCTTTCTAAGGCTTATGATAGAGTCGATTGGCAATTTTTGCAAATGGTGTTGTCTTCCTTTGGTTTTAACAAGGAGGTTATCAAAATTATTATGCAACTTGTGACTACTATTTCTTCCTATGTCATTGTTAATGGGGGATCTTCTACTTTTTTTAAACCAACCAAAGGGCTAAGACAAGGAGATCCTATCTCTCCTATTCTCTTTTCTATACTTGTTGAGTGCCTTGGGAGGTATATCAATAAAATGGTGGAAAAAGGTGAAATAAGTGGTATACAACCCTCTTCAGCTAGACTAATCTTCTCTCATGAGAAATTTGTGGATGATACTCTTATCATGGGAGAGTCGACTATTAAAGAAGCCAAAAATTTGAAGAAAGGTCTTTCTATCTATACTGCGGCAACTAGCCAGCTAGTTAATTGCACTAAGAGTTCCATCTTCTTCATAAATACTCGGGATGAAAGACAAAAGAAAATGTCAACTATTCTTGGTTGTACTATTGGGAAACTTCCTTCATCTTACTTGGGCTTACCTCTTTGCTCCAATCCTCCAGAAATTTTCTGGCATACTCTTATAGACAGATATAACAATAAATTTGCTGGTTGGAAAGGGGCACTCCTCAGCAATGCGGGAAAGCTCCAATTACTGAAATCTACTCTTCAAAATCTCCCAATTTATGCTATGAGATTGTTTAAAATTCCCTACAAAATTGCTATTGAAATTGAGAAAATCTAGAAAAGATTCCTTTGGTCAGGGGTTGAGGAAAAGAAAAGATTGAGCCTTGTTTCTTGGGATAAACTTTGTAAACCTAAAAAGCTAGGAGGTCTTGGGCTACGAACCATTAAAAAAAAAAAAAAGCCCTCATGGCGAAACAACTATGGAGGATTTATGGAGATAAAAAAGAATGGAACTGTGTCATTAAAAGCAAATATCTTTTCCTCAATAATTCTTTGGAGAACTTTATAGGTGATGACAACAGTACTAATGGCTCCTTCATTTGGAATAGTATCAAGTCTACAAAGATATGATTGTAAAAGGAAAAAAATGGAAGTTGGGAGACGGGAGTAGAATTGATTTCCGGGATGATGAATGGATCCATTTAGAGCCTCTATCTAACAACCAAGACTAGAAGCAAATCATTGAGAGATGCAAAGAATCTATTGGCACTAAAGCTATTGATTACTAGTAGGAAAACAATTAGAATAATTTGGGAGAAATTGATGTTAGATTTATTTCCCTCCAGCATGAACTATAGACCTGGTATATAAAAGATAGCATCCAAGATTCAATTGTATGGAATCCTACTTCTGATGGAAAGTACATTGTGGCCTCCGATGTTAAAATCCTCACTGAAAGAGAGGAAAGGCCTCCCTACTCCTTTGTGTGGTATAAAAATCTTAAACCTAAAATCATTTTTTTTCTACTGGCTCTTAATTCAAAATAAACTGCCGACTCTTGATAATCTCTCTAGGAGGGGTATAAATATTGTTAATAGATGTAGTCTTTGTTTTGAAAATTATGGATCTTGTGATCATATCATGCTCCATTTCCCTTTCACTCATAAATTTTGGGATATCATCTTTAGAAAATGGAATCTCTGCTAGTGTTTTCCTTCTATGTGGTAGGATTTTGTTGCTCAATGGAGCTACCCGCCTTAGAAATATATAGACAAAGACCTTTGGTTTCTCATTCCTCCTCACTTTTGTTGGAGAATATGGAAATAACACAATAATAGAATCTTCAGAGAAAATCAGTCTACCCCTGAAGTGGTAGGAAACCAAATTTGCAGGGTGCTGGAAGAAAACTTCCTTTCATCTAAATCAAAGTCTAACTTTAGTAAGAGGGAAAGTGATAGAAATGATAGAGATCCTAATCCTATCAATCAAAGATCCATGGCTACTTGGACTTCGCCCCCTTAAGACTGGGTTAAAGCTAACTTCGATGGGGCAGCAAAGGCCAACCCAGGAATAGTTGGAGGAGGAGGCATAATAAGAGACCAGAATGGTAATTGTGTTGGTGTGATTGCTTCCCCATTGGGAATCCAATCTAACCATAGGGCTAAGGCAATGGCATCTCTCAATGTTATTTTGCTGGCAGAGGAACTGGGTTGTAAGAAAGTCTGGCTGGAGGGAGACTCTTTAAATATTATTAATAATATTAGAGGAAAAAGTAAGGTGTCTTGCACAATTGATCATATTATTGCTAAGATTAATTATGTGGCCTCGAAATTAACCTCCTTTTATGTCACTCATAATTATTGGGAAACTAACCAAGTGGCGGATAGTCTTGCCAATATTGGAGCTAAGAATGATGTCACTTGCAAGTGGCACGGGAACGTTAAAATTAATGATGAGGTTAGATTATTGCTCAATTATGACTGGGTTAATCACAAGGCAGGTGAAGTCATTCGAATTAATCATTTTGATTAATGTTGATCCGATCTGGGGTACAACGATGGTGTCAAGCCATGTGAAGTGTCAAACTTATGATGACTTCCTTCAATTGCAAGCCTTCTAGGGTATCATTAATTACTCTATTTTTTCAAATATCTATATTCATTTTGAGCTAAAAATTAGTATGAAACAGAACAGTGAAAGAGTTTATACCAAGACTGAAGAGAATGAAGAAATGGGGGGAGATCTGAAGAGAGAAGACCCTTAGGTGTGTAAATGGAGGAACGAAAAAGAGGTGTGGAGAAAGCTCAAGAAGGGTTAAGTTCACATATATTTAAAGTGTCTCCATGGAAACAACAAGGAAGTGATGAAAGATTTTTTTAATGGGTGGGAGAACAGGAAAGTAAACATTCTAGGAAAATCTGTTAAGCTCACTCTGGACTGCCTAGCAGAAATTACAGGTCTCCCTTTGGAGGGAATGCATTTTTCAAAAGACAAAAAAGAGGGAAACAAAGGGTATAAAAAATTCCCCAAGACTGATGAGGAGGGGGTCATTCTCATGAAGGGTGATCTGGACTATCTCAATCTGTCAAACATTAAGCGCATATGGGCGTTCATTATCGGGGCTATCATGGAGTACTTCAGCCTTGATGGCAGATATTCAAAGGTATACAATTACCATTTTTTCTGGTTAACCATTTCTTTCATGAAATTAGGGTTTTCTTTCCCTACTATCTTTTAAGCTCACTCAATCAGAGCATTATTGATCATAGAGTTAAATCTTCCCCTATTTTACATGAGGGTCTAATTTTGTTGATTATGGACTATGTTAAAAACCATATCCCTGACCCCATTCCTAAGAGTATTGAGAATGTTAAGAGGAAGAGTATGGAGGTGTCTACTGGTAAGAGTTATAGCAAGGCTAAAGCTAAAAAAATTTGTAAAGGCCCTATTGTTGTTGATATCTCTTTGTCAATTTATCATGACATCGAGGGGATGAGAACTGATGATGAACATGAAATTGAGTTTTCTGAGGATGAGGGTTTCACTGGGAAACCAAGCAATATTGATGATCCAAAGATGAACACCATCATTACCAATGAGCCTTTGGGTGGTAAAGGTGATATTTAGGATACCCAGAAGATGGAGAACAACATCCTGGATGAAATCACTGAACAAATTGACAATATCATTGATTCCCACATGGAGGACCATAGTGTCAAAAATGATTATGAGGAGGAGTAGAAATTCAAGAATCTCACAGGGAGTCGAGGTACATTGATACCCACATTGATGACCATATTGTCAATAATGATGGCAAGGAAGACCAGAATCAAGAATTTTAGGAATCTCACAGGGAGACAAGGTATATGGAGGAAAATGAGACTAACAAGGGAAAAACTGAGAACAATGAGGAGAATATTGTCCCAGGAGAGGAAGTTAACAAAGGTGATAAGGATAACACAACTAATGAGAATGAAGAGTACAACCAAGATATCCTAAAAGGAGATTTTGAAGTGAAGAATGATCAGAACATGAGGAGCCTAGATGATGATCTTTGTGAGAGAGAGGTGGGTGGATACTCTTTCCTTCCTTCAAATGGCTAGAAATAAAGTAGAGAATAGATATAATATGAAGAAATGGATTTAGGATGATATTAAGAAGATTCAATCTAATTATAAGAACCTGGAAGAAAGAAACTCATTGCTGGAGGAAATAATGGACAAAATGTGCAATGATGCAATCATGTACCAGCAAGGGAATGATGTGTTTGATAAGGTTAACAATATGGACACTAAGATTAGCACCATGGTTGATAATAGGTTCAAAAAAATAAATGACAAGGTTAACAACAACAAGGCTCTTCTCAAAAAACTTACTACTATCAGCAAAATGGGTATGAAAAATTATGTGGACAATCTAAAATCTTTGTATACCCTTCTGGAAGGTAACTACAATGATAATGCAAGGCAAGAGGATGATGGTCTTCAAGAAATTCATATTTTGGGCCCAGGTACAAGGACTCTCTCCAGCACTAAAAATAAAGTCGATGTTCAGATCAAAGATATCACCAAGTTGCGGGACTCGATCCAGAGCATGGAACTGCAGATGGTTGAAGTTCAGATGTTGGAAGATCACATGGAAGTTGTTTAGCTTCTATGCTGGAATGTTTTGGTTGCTGGAAGTTTTTTGTCTCCTGTCTATTGGAAGCTTTTAGTAGTTTGTTGTTTTTTTGTTTTGTTATGATATCTATTGTTTAATATGGGGTTTAGCCCTCTTTTGCTTTTCTATCATGTTTGACAGTTCGTTGTTGTTTTAGCCCTTTCTTGTCTTTCTTTATGGTGCTTTGTAAAGAGTTTTGGGGCTCCTTCAAAACCTGTTGTTACCTTAATCAAAAACATTATAAAAAAATTTTGAATACAAATAAATATATGTTTGATTGTCTTTAAATATTTAAATAGTGACATGTGACTATACTAAGTCAGGAAAGGTCCTATTTTGTATTGAGCAATACTTTTGTTGTATTATTCACCTCCATCTTCAATCCTGAAAATATTTTTGATAGCATTGGTTGATTACGTAATCCTCAATCCATGTGTGTTGCTATAGTTCTTCGATGTTATTAATGTGCTCTTTCCACCTACATCAAGGATGGCTCTAGTCTATCACAAAATTGTTTTATTTTGCATCCAAAGATATAATTTTGTCTAGAATATAGTTGAAATTTTGTACATCCAACTTTCCTTTATCCTACATCAATGTGATGTTTTAGGCACAATATTTTCAAATTATTTTGTTGATCCCTAAAATCCTTTATCTTTTTCTCATTTTCTACTATCTTTGGGATTGTTCAATGCTTAAATATATTGAATAATTTAGTATTTTCTTAATTATTTTATGTTCCCGTGCAACAGTGTGTTGGCATTCATCAATGATTATTTTTACCCTTTTCTCTTTGGGAAGAAATGTTGGTGGGGCACTCGAATAATTCCTCAGGATTTTGAATAATCTTCCCAAATTGTGATATGTGGGTTGTCATTTATCATACAAGGGCTTTAAAAATAAAGCATGATCTTTTATATGTTCACCAACTCTGACCAAATCACCATAGAACGTATAAAAATCACCAATTTTATCATTCATGCACTTCACTCTATGCTGATGATGTCTTCCAAAACTGAAAAAATCTTATTCCTTGCATTTTCTTTAGATGTCTTGGAAAGTTCTTCCCATTCTTCCATTTTACCTACTCATACATTTTTTATAGCTTCCATTTCTTCCTTAATAATCATGTATTTAGGAGTCACCTTGGTAGTAAAAACTTGACATAAATCCATTTCATTATTTGGAGGTACTGATGATTCTTCTAAAGACAACATTCTCTACAATCTCACATTTTCAAGATACAACCTATTTATTTCTTCATTCATCATTATTTGAGTGTTTTGATATTGCACTACTTCCTCTCCCAACTTCTTAACTTGTGCTTGAGTGAACGTTGCAAAATGCATTGTTATAGTGCCTAACTATAAAGTAGTAGTATCTTTCATGGTCATGACCATGGAAGATCCTCTCATCTGCTAAACCACATCAGGTAACTTACAATTTTTTAATGTTCTTATGCCTTAAACGCAAAGAGAAAATGTTTCAATTTTAGGATTGTATCCTAATCTTGTCATTCCTTGATCTAAATCAAACTCAGAAACTAATAAAGGTCCATCCTAATTTCTTACTTGATCTAGTAAAAATAGTGTTTTAAGGTCCATATCTAGGATGATTAATACATTTATTTCCTTTCACATTCGCCTAGCCTCATAAGGACTAACATTTATTTCATCAATATTTATTTCTTTGTAAGTTCTCTCTACAATCTCATCATATTGGGATTCATCAGATCTCATCTTGTATATCTACAAATTTTCATCAAACTCCTTCATCTTTAGCTTTATCCAAAATTCTTTGAACTCCTAAGAATTGATGAAGTTGTCATTTTCTAGGAACCTCATTGAAGCTACCACTCTTTCATCATCATTCTTTCCTTCAAGGAGTGTTCCTTACATATTAACCTCATTTGTTGGTGCTTTAGGTACATCCTCTTCTTGGTGATTTGATATAGAACCTTTTCCATTTCATTATATTCCCTCGGTACTCTAAGTACACTAGCCATTTGATTAGTATCCACAGTTCCTCTGACATATCTTATATTTCAACAATGGATTGATCATTTATTCTTTGTTTCTTTGAAGGTGGTTGCACTGGAGAGGGTGAAGATTCATGTACTGAAATGACATCATAAGGTGTTTCTATAATCAAAATTACTTTAGGTCTTCTAACCTATTGTATTTTTAGTCTAATTGTGTGTTCGTCCTACATCTACACAGATTTACCATATATCTTCTCAAAGTTATTGATCGTCAAATTGATCATTTCTATTGGATTTGTTATTTTTGCATAATATCCTTGAAAAGAGGGATCCCAATCTCTTGTAGCTTGCTCCTTTTCATCAACAATTCTCATTTCTTATTTCTTTGAATTATCTCTGGAATATCCTCACAATTTATGATAACATTTTCATCATAATCAACATGATGGTAAATAATAATTTTAGTAAGAATATCTTGCTTTATTGTTGGAAATAATGGGAAGTATGTACTGAGAGGGGAGGGCTGAATCAGTACCTCTAAAACTTTTATCTCTTGTAACATTTATCCATTTAGTAATGTATTGTATTACCAACCATCTGTTTCTATTCTATCTTTGTGTAAGTTACTTCAATTCATAAACTTAATAAACATGTAAACATTCATAGAAGCATTCATGAAATGTAATGACACATAACACAAGATATGGTAACGCATAAAACCCCTGTTAGAAGGTAAAAACTGTGGTGGGGATGACACCCACAAAAACTTCACTATCTGTAGATTTGAAGGGGTCGGTTAAGGCTTACAATTTGATCACTTCTAATGATCTACCCTGTTAGGAGTATTATGTGAAAATTGGTTAAGGTCTACTATGTTAAGAGCTTTAGCAACACTATTTAGTGTGCACTCAGTTAAGAGATTTGAAAAGGATTGTTAAATCCACCTTTCTTGAAAGGATTTCTTCTATTTGCTACACTTGTTAGAATGTATACAAAAATACTCATTGACCTAAGGGTATGCAATCTTCATTTGATGATTACAAATCCATTAAAATCACATGTACAAAGTATCACCTAATGTGATTGATTAATACTTTTGTTTCTTGGTAGCCTTGATTCTTGGTTCTTGATAACTAAATTAATCTTTTACTGTTCTTGCTTGAAGCTTTTAGTCTGATCCATATATGTGCTCCTTGGCTAATATCATCCTCACATCCATGTTTAAATGAATGATTACACATCTATTTATACAATAGATTGACCTAATTCAATTTCACATATTACAAAGATAACTCTATGATCAAAGGTATACAACTTGACCTTGATCTCCTATTTAGCATGTTTTTAATCAGTTAGACTGATTAAAAAAATTGCAATTATCTTTCTTGTCCCTCAAGAAATTGTTTTAAATCAAATCTAAACTCTAAATATAAAATATAACTATTTTATCTGACATGGAAGTCAGATCCACTTTTCTCAGGATATAATTGACTTTCGGTGTCTGATGCTCGAGTTGCTCTGAAAGTCTTCTGGTGTTCCTTCTATGAACTATTTTTCAAGTTCCCTTGCTCTGTTGGGTTTCTCTCTTTACTTCTCTATCGGTTTATAGTGTAACCTTCTTGTCGGGTTCCTTTGTATCATCTTTGGGTTGTAATTTCAGTTTACACTATAAAATTTGTGTCGTCGGGTTTCTCTATACTTAGCACTTTCAGTTTGAATTGAAACATGTCTTTCGGTGTAGTGTAACTGACGGTTCAAAAACTATTTCTCTTTGCATACTAATGTCAAAACTTATGTCATCAATCTCCCCCTTTGACATTAGTATCAAAAAGTGATATGTTCAAAATACTAAAGTGTTTAGTATGTACACCATGTGTTTACCTTAGTCATTTTTATGACTCCCCCTATGTATATGTTGGTATAGTATATGTATGTACATGTACCTTGCATGTATACTATATTCCCTTTTGTATTATACATCATTTTTCACTTTTTACTATATGTTATGTACATATCATTTTCCCCCTTTTTTTATAGTAAGGGTAAAGGTGTATACCTACAACTTATCAAAAATATGGGAATGAGAAGTCTTCATATCCTCCATCATTTTCTCCCATTTCTCCATCAGATGCTCAAGAGACATGTGCTCTAGTGTAATTCTGGCATGCATATCATAGATGTTGTCTGCTACAGACATCTCAGGGGTGGCAATTAACTTTCTTGCCGAAGTAATGTGTTGTTGCAGAAGTGTGAGGTTTGGTAAGATTTGAGCTTGTATCTCGGTAACCTATTCTCTAAACTGTGATTCTGCTTCCCAAATTTCTTGTCTTAACCTTTTGATTTCTAATATCTTTTCATAATGCAATTTGATTGCATTGTCATCTATGGTTAGACTTTAAGCACTTGCATTTAGATCTGAATTGATCTTTGCAATCTTATCACTATTATCCTTAGTGAATTTCTTCAAAGTGCATAGCTTTTGAATTAAGGAAATAGCTTCAGTAATGATTGGATTTAATTCATTTGTTAGTTCTGAAAGCTTTACCTTATTTTATGCCACTTCTTGGCTGATCTTTTTTATCAATTTGTATTGGAAATTTTGTTCTGCTTGTTCTTCAATAGCCTTTTCTACATCCACACTTTGAGTTGTGATTGCTTTGGTGAGAACAACAAGTTGATCCAGAATGGGGGCATTGTGATCAACATCAATGTCAGGAACTATTTGGCTTAAGATGTCTCTTGTGGTTTCTAACACTAGAGAATCTTTGTGTTCTTTTCTAATCTTTTCCTACATTGCTTTCCTTTGACATATCTCTCCATATTCTATAAGAGATTTGTAGTCCAATGTGGTTGGATCACAATTTTGGTATTTCAATGATTTCATCAAGTGTGACCTCCAACTTACTCTTCTTGGTTTTCTTCTTCTTCTTTTGTGATGCACCTGTATGCAAAACCATAGAAAGTTTTTCTTCTTGGTCTGATGTGTTGGAGGATTGTTTCAGTGGTGTTATACCTTTTTCTTGCTTCTCGGGGTTTGCCTTTTGGTTTTGTGTGGACATCTCCTTATCAACCTTTGGTGTAACTGTAGCATCTCCTTCAGTGTTCTTAGGAGTGGTATCAACTGGCTTATCTTGTTCACCTTTCTCCTTTTGCACTTCATCTATATCTTTAATTTGTGCATCCTTGTTGGTGTGATCTCCATCTTTTTATGTGTGATCTACATTTGTAACATTTTGATCTCCATCGGTGACTACCTGTTCATCGGTTGTATCTTTTTTCTCATCATCACCCTTATCTTCGGGTATGCTTGCATCTTTTTCAGGTGACTTCTCCTTTTCCAAGATAATATTGATAGCTTGTATCAGTAGTGGTATCTATCCTGGTGTGTCTACCTGTGTGGAATCTTTTGTAGTTTCTTGTTCATTGGTTTGGTCTTGGACATTAGTGATATCTTCATCTTTCTGTACTTCATCTGCAAGACCTTCTCCTGTAACATCGATGATTATATTATCCGGCCATCTTTCATCTGCAATATCTATATCCTTGATGGATTTTGTGTTCAGTGATTCTTCATTAACATCCTCATCAATAATAAGAATATGTTTAGAGCTCTGTGTAGCCTGATCATCTTTATTCTATTGCTTTTCGGTAAGAGCTATTCATGGCTCGATACTTGTATCCTTTTTAGGTATATCAAGTATTTTTCTCCATTCAGCCTCACTCTTCTTTTCTAGCTTAGTTATATGTCCTTGAAGTACTTGGTAGGCTCTTAACTTTTGTGAGAACCTTTTGGAGTGTTTCTTCATCATCTCTTCAATCTCCTCCATTTTAGATTTGGGTGGCATGACAAAAACTAGGACTCTTTCCCTAATCTGTTTCTCAGAATATAATGCAAATGTTGATCTTGCCGATAATCTATTCATAAGCTCTTTTGGCATCCTATCTGCCAATTGTATTGGAACATATTTGAATGCACACATCATTGCAATAATTTCCTCCTCTATGTTATTTTGGTCCTCGGTGTCCAGAGTTAGCCAATTTTTAATATTTTGATCATTTGTTGTACCTGATTTGATAATAGAAGCACATACCTCATCAATTGTAGAAGGTAGTGTGTTCTTGACAGCTTGTATAGATCATTCATCCTTTTCGTTGTCCTCAATGTCTTCCCTTGTTCTGAGGAACTTTCTTCTTTTAGTATGGCCCTTTTTCCATGTTTGTAGCTTTCTTTTATAGGTCCTTACTTGACCTTTCTTGATTGGTGAAGGACTATGATCCTTTGTTGTCTGACTCCTGGTCCTGGATGCAGAAGTAGTCATTGATTTCTTTGATGGTGGTGGAGGTGGTGAATCAGACTCTGTGGATTCTGAGTCACTCTCCTTCTCAGCTTCACCGACAAGTGACTGGCCCTCAATTTCTTTAGTTTGTTATGTTTCCTCCTCATTCACCGACAAGTTTTTCTTCAAGGTCTTAACCATTTTATCTTTCTTCCTGTCAATATTTTTCACAACTAAGCCAATTTTTATCCTTTCCTTGGCTTCCTCATAAGTTCCATACTTAGGTTGTGATTTATCTAATGGTTCATTCATTAATGCCTCAATAGCATTTGATTCTTGATCTATGTTCACCTCATAGTCAAGTGGTGCTAGCCATGCTGTCCTCGGTACAACTAGATTGATGTAGGTGTAGTCAGTTTCCACCATAAAACATATTTTAGTCTTGTACTTTTCTACTAACTGCTCTGGAATTCTCATTCTTTTCTGCATTCTTTATTTGAATCTAGAAAAATATTAATCCATGACTCATTCAAAATTGTCTCCTAGTGATTCGATGAACTCACTAATCTGTGTGGTCACTGGTCTAGTAGTGTCCCATCTGACATTGCCTATAGATGGGAAGGATTCTTGGAAATAGAAAAATATGCACATGATGAGTGAACCAAACTTACATGAGTTGGACTTTGCAATCCTGATTGTCTTCATGTTCTCATCTAATTGTCCTAGTAGAAGTTCTGACAGATCCAACTGTAGTCCCTTCTTGACAATCTTGTATGTTGTATCCACTGCTCCAGATGCAATATTGTTCATCCTACTAGCCTGAAATAAATTGTATCCTAAGACACATGCTCCAAATTTTATTTCATTATCTTTGATGGTGGATACCTTTAATCCTCTTCCATCCCATGTTTCTCCTATATTCTTTTTAATGTCAGCCTTAGGCGGGTGCTTTAGTGCTTTTACTTTATTAATTATGGGATAACTGATAACAATATATATAACATCCCTGGTTATCATTTTTGGCTCATCCATCCATATCTTTCGGTCATATATCCTGCTCAGTACTAACCGAATCCATTCAATTTTGAATTCCTTTGGGAATAGTAGGGCATGTGTGAGCCCTTTTACTTCAATGTGCTTATGTTCTTCATTTATTGTTTTGTCATCATTGCAAAGCTTCTTGTAATCTTGCTCAACTTCTAGGTATCCTATTTCAGAAATCTTGTAGTGAATATAAGCTCGCACGTCTTCAACGAGAAAAACCCTAGCTGGTATACTGGAGAATGCACCAGCGTTGTCGGGTTGTGAAGCAACCTCGGGAAATATCTTGTAGTGAGGTTCTTCATAGGTGGAATTCTTGATTAGATTGACCTTATTCTTCTTATCATTCTTGATCTTGGAGTTTCTTGAAGTTGATGCCATTGTTTCAAAATTTAGGGCTTTTTCCCATTAATGAAAATAGAGTTCTCAATTTTTGGTTTTACTTACTTCAACCTTCTGTGACTTCTGGGAATATTTCTAAGTGTTGTGAATAGGGCTGGAGTCGCTCTACAATCTATTTTCTTTGTGCTCTGGTTTCACTCTACTTCTTCGCTCAAGTTTTTGTGTGAATAATGAAACTCTTTTGTCATTTATTTATAGACTTTGCCCTAATTCGTGTTATAAATGCTCAACCACTTCTTGGTGTATGAAGACAGAGTCATTGGGTGATACATAAATAACATTCTCGGTGAGAACGCGATGCTTTGGGGCAGTTGTCAACTTATTACGTTCACCGATTGATTTCGGTATTCGGTGAAGACAACATGTCAACTTTCATGATTATCAAGGGATCTCAGCTTACACTAGAAACTTAGCTTTTATGTGTTAACCGATGATGATCAGTAAGTATAGACAACTTAGCTTTTCATTCACACTGATGATGCTCGGTAAGCATTAACTAATGAGATTGAATTCACAGAATTGTAACAAGTAATACAACAGTGCATCTTTAATCATGTTGAATTGGGAATTCATCAATGTATAATGGAACTGATGCAAAATATAACTTGGTATAACGTAGTTCCATACTTACTTGTTCTCCTTAGGTGGGGGTGGTGATGTCACCAGATCCATTGGATAAGGTGTCACCATTTGCATTGCTCGGTCCAACTTCATCAGTGTTTGTAGCTTTCCTCCACACTTTGTTTCTCATCTTCCTGATGTCTTCAATGTTGTTTCGATTGGAAAAGATGCTTGTCTCAGTCATTCGGTCTCTATAGTCCTTCTTCAGATGACCAACTTTATGACAGTGTAGACATGTCATTCTGGGGTTAGTCCTGCTCCTAGACTTTCTTGTCCATTGTCTCATGTAGTTTGCAGCTATGTGTCCAAAATTTTCACATGTTGTGCAGTTTGTCCATATGTTATAATCCCAAACATATGAGTTACCGACTCTTTTTGGTTGATAAGCATTTTCTTGATCTTTAGGCTTCCATGCTTTCTTTTTCTTCTTCCAGCATTCAATGGATGTGTGTCCATACATTTTGCAAGTAGGACAATATTTTTCCATGTAGATTTCCTTCTTTGGTTATTATACCTCATATTTATATTCATATTCTTTATGTCCTTTCTTGTTACATTTATAACAGATTCCTATGAATGAAGGTGTGCATTTAGGAATACCTTTCATTTGGCTCCAGCAAACAATTGATGTGTGGCCTGGCCTTCCACAGTGATTGCATGTCATATTTCTTGGTCTCAAATTTGCATAGACATTCTTTAGATCATCTTGGTTTGGTGATTATTCATTTTTGGTATACCCTAGTCCGGTATTATTGTTGACTCTTCTTTGTCCATCAAGAAATTCATCCATCCTTTTTGTGTTTTCTTCATCTCTCTTGATCATGTCATTATGTTTTTGCTGAATTCTCACTACATGTTTCAGCTTTTCATTTTCTTCTCTTAGCTCACCGATAGCTTCTATTCTTTCAATGAGTTTTGTATTCATTATGTTTGCCTATTGACTCATAAGAATAATCTGATTTGTGATCTCATGATAATATTCTATAAGTCTTTGTATTTCTAACTCTTTATCTTGTAGCTTTTCAGTAATCTTCCTTCTGTCATCAATAGCTAGTGTTATTTCTTGCTCAGCTTGTCTAGCATTATTCATGACATCAATCATCTTTACCATATGTGTCTCTTGACCGATTTGCAGAGATTTCACTTGTCCAGCTAGATGTTGATTGATTTCATTCAAATTTGCGATGCTTTCTTCTGATGTGTTTGATGCTTTGCTAGTTGTAGATCCTAAAGACTCAAATAGATCTGGTATCTCTTCCTCTTGATAGTATGTTTCATTACAACAAGATGCCATAATATTTCTTTCATCTAGCAGCTGTCTCATCTTGATTCTAGCTTATTTATACTACTCATAGAAGATTTGAATTTGTAGCTTCTGATTCTCAATACTTTTGTCAACCCTGTACTTCTCCATTGTATGATCTTTTCTCTTAAGTCTTTAAAATTTTCTAATTAAGAGATCTAGCTCTGATACCAATTGTTGGAAATAATGGGAAGTATGTACTAAGAGGGGAGGGGTGAATCAGTACCTCTAAAACTTTTATCTCTTTTAACCTTTATCCATTTAGTAATCCATTGTATTACCAACCATCTATTTCTATTCTATCTTTGTGTAAGTTACTTCAATTCATAAACTTAACAAACATGTAAACATTCATAGAAGCATTCATGAAATGTAATGACACATAACACAAGATATGGTAATGCAGAAAACCCCTGTTAGAAGTTAAAAACTGCAGTGGGGATGACACCCATAAAAACTTCATTGTCTGCAGATTGGAAGGGGCCGATTAAGAGTTACAATTTGATCACTTCTAATTATCTACCCTGTTAGGAGTATTATGTGGAGACTGGTTAAGGTCTACTCTGATAAGAGCTTTAGCAACACTATTTAGTGTGCACTCAGTTAAGAGATTTACAAAGGATTGTTAAATCCACCTTTCTCGAAAGGATTTCTTCTATTTGCTACACTTGTTAGAATGTAGACAAAAATACTCATTGACCTGAGGGTATGCAATATTCAATTACCAATTGCAGATCCATTAAAATCACATGTACAAAGTATCACCTAATGTGATTGATTAATACCTCTATTGCTCAGTAGCCTTGATTCTTGGTTCTTGATAACCATATTCAACTTTTACTGTTCGTGCTTGAAACTTTCAGTCTGATCCATAGATGTGATCCTTGGCTACTATCATCCTCACATCCATGTTGAAATGAATGATTACACATCTATTTATACAATAGATTGACCTAATTCAATTTCACATATTACAAAGATAACTCTATGATCGAAGGTATACAACTTGACCTTGATCTCCTAGTTAGAATGTTTTTAATCAGTTAGACTGATTAAAATAATTACAATTATCTTTCTTGTCCCTCAAGAAATGGTTTTAAATAAAATCTAAACTCTAATATAAAACATAATAGTTTTATCTGACGTGGAAGTCAGATCCACTTTTCTCGGCATATAACTGACTTTCAGTGTCTGATGCTCGGGTTTCTCTGAAAGTCTTTCGGTGTTCCTTCTGTGAATTGTTTGTCAGGTTCCCTTGCTCTGTCGAGTTCCTCTCTTTAGTGCTCTGTCAGTTTATAGTGTAACCTTCTTGTCGGGTTCCTTTGTATCATCTTTGGGTTGCAATTTCGGTTTACACTGTAAAACTTGTGTCGTCGGGTTTCTCTATACTTAGCACTTTTGGTATGAACTGAAACTTGTCTTTCGGTGTAGTGTAACCAACGGTTCAAAAACTGTTTCTGTTTGCATTGTAATGGAAAAACTTATGTCATCACTTATATGGATTGCATAACCCTTGGGATCAAAAGAGCTTATTATTGAATATTTTAAACAATATTTCCTCCTGGGAAGTTTCTAGAGTATCAGACCCAATAGCAAGATCATCAAATCAGTCATTTGTGGTAGAAAAGTCTCTTTCTTATGTTTATACATTAGATCCTTCTCCATCCACGTCATCTGCCACATAAACTCTAGGAAATCCAATCTCAAGAATATAGTTTATCGTAAACGATGAGGGGATTGTGGGCACCCATTAATCCTCATGATACTATAGTCACTAAATAGAAATAAATCACCAAAATTATGAGTGTGACCTTGCTCGGGCCTCTTATCTTAATTAGGTCTTAACAATTTAATGATGTTAGGTGGTATCCTAGTTAGAACAACTAAAAGATGATTCATAAGCTCCATCACAAAGCACTTATGAAATATGAAGTAGTCATTTTATGGACATCCAGTATCCCGTCTATAACACCACATTTATATGGGAAACCTTGCTTGATTATTGTCCCTCTTCAAACCCAATTGAGTGCTCCATCTATTCTTGTTCTAGTATAGTATTAAGTGACGCGAGAGAGAATAATACTTGAAATTAATGTGGAATGAGTCTTTTCTTACTTGAATCAGTCCCTCGTGCAAGTCGTGAATTAAGTTAGTGGGAAATTCATACTCAATGTTAATATCGGGGTGTTGGATTCTCACCGCGAGTATCATCATATCCATAAGTATTCTATTCTCTCCATTTTTCCCAGTACTTGGCACCACACATGATATGTCTTGATGAAGTATGTTTCAAATTCTACAAGGGGGAATGAAGTTAGTTTACCATTTGGATATTCAAATAGAGAAGCATTGAGCAAGATGGGAGATGCCCCCGACTCTTTTCTAGGTGTCAACAAAGATTTCCTCAAATACAAAATTGGGGTCGATGCTGAAATTGTATATTCAGATTGATCAGAATTTTGGGATCCCAAAGAATTTGGCGATCATCACTAAAAATTGGAAATGGATTTCCATTAACAAAACAATTTTCTCATTTATTTCCATTACTTCAAAATCATATTCATACATTTACATATTTGTTCTTATCATACCATTTTTGTTTGACGAGGCATCCAAGTAGCTAAAAAAAATTATCAACATCCACGGCATGTCCTTGTACACACTTGCACTATTTTTAACTTATTCAATATCATTACCTTAAGGAAAAAATATTCTAAGGTTGAATAATTAAGGCAAGAATAACTATATAAGACTAAAACTCCAAACTAAAATTAAAAATCTCAAATATTGATTCACCTCCCCTCTTGATATTTCATGTGTGCTCTTCACATTCAACTATCACTATATGATTATATAACTACAAGCTTACATGCTTATTAATGATTAAATTTATTAACATCTTCACTCAATCAATTATATCCTTTAGGGAAAATCTATTAAAGGTGTGGCATATATGGTTAGTAATGTTGTCATTTATGGATTTGGTTTATCTTATGGGTCATAAGCTACTCATGGAATACTCTCTATTTTATCTTGTAGGACTGAAAGAAGAACACACACACAAGACATGTCGACACAAATCACATCTTACATGGTCCATTATTATTATTATTATTTTACACACACACACACACACACACACATATATATAACTTGTAAGATCCAAGTAGACTTCATCACTCTGGATTCCAAGATCCTGTCTACTTGAAGCTTGTCCTTAGGAGGTAAGACTTCAGTACTTACATCCTCCAATACCTCCTTATTGTTCTAATTCGTATCAATCAGTGGTCATTTGTACTTGATCAAGTCAGCCACATAGAACACTGGTGAAATACTTAAACCTTCAGGAAGCTCCACCTTGTAAGCACTATGTCCATACTTAGCTATCACACACACACACACACACACACGTGTGTGTGTGTGTGTGTGTATATATATGTGTGTGTGTGTGTGTGTGTGTGTGTGTGTGTGTGTGTGTGTGTNCCGTGTGTGTGTGTGTGTATACATGTATGTGTGTGTGTGTGTGTATATGTGTGTGTGTGTGTGTGGGGTGCGGGGGCCGGGGGATGGGGGGGTAAGGCATTGAAGCCGTATGTGGGAAAGAATATAAGACATTTTTATTTTAGATATTGAAACTTCATCTATGATCATGTCCATTTGACCTCCATATGAAGATGAGCATTGATTTAAGAGAGATAGTTATTCTATATTATTTAAATATTCCTACCTTACCCAAATCTAAATTCTACTATTGAATTATCCTCTTGATTTTACCAGTTTAGAATCATAATTGTGTCCTATATACTTACAAATCTTATGCTACCTTCAAATACATTAAAAGAGATAGAGACTATTGTATTAAAAGTACTATTTTTATTAATATAAAGAAATATTACAATCCTTTCAAGATGAGCCTTCAGTATCCATTAACTTTCCTCCTAATTCTTTCATTCAAGACTATTCTGCATAACTACTTACATATAGTATCAAAATTTGGGTTTGTCTCAGAAAACCCATATGATCTTTAAGCTATTGGTTCTATGCAGATTATACAAGAAAAAAGCTTTATTTGGTTCCGTAATATTAGGCCTATTTCTTACAAATGAAACTTTATTTTTGGTTTGCTTCAAAATAACCCATACTATTTAATGCATCTATATTTACTAATCATACAATTTAACAAGGCATTTTAAGCCCTAACTAACTTGATATGTTCTACCCTAACCATATAAAAAAGATTGACCAAATCTATATGGACTAAGACAGTATCAGATAAAAGACATCTTAAAGCCTAATTATTTAAAACTTGACCACATTATGCATGTTGATCGTACATTATAATCACCTTACATTTTTGGTCTTGGGTTGTTGCATGTTGATGAACATGAACTAATGAGTTGGGAGCATGGATGTTGTTGGATTCCATTGAAATGGGACCATCTTCCCTTAACTCCAACCTATCTTCATCATTTCTAGTATCAACTTTGTCCTCCCTCATATAATTTTCCAGCCAATTTCTCCCTTTTGTATGCCTAATTCTCATTAGTTTTAGTAAGAATATCACAATTATGTAGATGACCGATTTTTTGAGAGTTGAAAATCCATAGTCTTCTATAACCAAAATAGGCATCCTCGGAATTGGTTATCCTCTAATAACTATGACATTGTATTTCTTTGGTCGCAGAATAATTAATTCCCCACTAATATTGCTCATAACTATATCGAGATCCCCTAAAATCCCCTTCACAAAGATTTGTTGGCAGAGAACTTCTATGGCTTTTTTATCCTTTTCAACATGCAATGCCAAAGCTATAAACATGGTGGGGATATCAGTATTCACTTTATATCGATGGTCGGTATAAATGAATTTAATTCTTATAATTCTCTTCCCAACACTAACTATCAAGCTCTGGGAAAACTTCATAATCCTCCTAAGCCTTTCCTTCTTCACCTCTCCTATGAAGGTCATTTGCCTCTTTTTCACTTTGTAATGGATAAGAGTATCCATTGTCTAAATCAAAATTCATCTGTCAAATGCTACCCTACATCAAGTGAGAAGACAAGTGCCTTCGATTGATAATTTGTTAACCTTTATAATTATCTAGGAGGAGGTGTTCATACTAGAAATTTTTGCAGAGAATAAGTACCCATATTAACTAATCATGATTATTTTCCTCTATCTTATCTCCACCTTAACTAACTCAACTCATAATATTGAGTTTAACTATTCAATGTCTATTTTGGAGACATGTACGATTATCCTTACCTATTCATTTGAGCACAAAGAGGTTAATCATAGGTTATGGTTAACAAATATTTATGACCTTTTATTGATTTCACATGTATGTCTTTCCTCTCAAAGTGATATGTATCCTACACACCTTAATATGTAATAATGAGATATTATTCTTATATTTCCACCTGTCTATCTTATACTTCTTGTTGACTCATCCTTCATTTAGTTGGTATTGGTGTATTAAGTAACGTAGTTTTTCAATTTATCTATTTAAATTCCTTACTAATGGCTCTTAGTCAACTCAATTTTTAACCATCACTCCATCCTCTCCCTTATTAGCTAAATAATACGCTTTTGAATATATATATATA
>MU223757.1:974938-991224 GCA_018584345.1 Thuja plicata
TGTGTGTGTGTGTGTGTGTGTGTGTGTGTGTGTGTGTGTGTGTGTGTAAGTATATACATATATTTAAATATATATATATGCTGGGACTATACTCCATTTTTGTCTTCCATGCATCCTTCAGACCTGCATTGAAAAAATTTATGAGAGAAACAAAAAAAAATGGACCCTAGGGTTAGAAGAGGGAAAAGAGAAGAAGTTTTGGAGAAGAAAAATTAAGAAATGTTATTTTTTTCACTTCATATTTTGACCCTAACCCTAATTTTGAATTAGGGTTGGGGCTTGCAAAATATGATAGGGAAAAATAAAAAAATTTAAACTTAGTTTAAAGAAAGGTCTTTAAGTGGGAAACTATTCTTATTTGTTTCTAAAAGGGTAATGTTATTGTGTTTTGTAAAAGGTTTTTCTAAATTGTTTGATATGTTATTTTAGAAAGTTTTTTTTTTGCATGAATTTAATATTTTAATAAGTGTAATATCTTAGGATTTTAAAATTAGCGGTCTTTCATTTTTTATATAATAATTTAGACAATATTATAATCTATAAGATTATAGTAGAATTCAATCTTGGAGTAAAAATATAATAAACAAAGTTAATTATAATTAGAAATTTGAAATTAGTAATGTTGTCTTTTAAATTAATTGACTTAGAATTTAATTATTACAAATATTTAGTAATCTTTAATAAAGGGGTTTTGTAAGTTAAAACCATTACTGTAATCGAACCATAAAGGAGGTAATACCATAATCAAAAATAATAGTGAATTTCATGGTTAGGTATTTCGTAAGTTTAAATTTAATAAAAATGTATTCTCATATTTAATTGGACTTTATTCTCAAATTATAAATATATTCAGAATTCAAGACTTGAAAATAGTTAATTTAATATATAAATTGAATTTAATTAAGTCATCAACTAAATAGCCTAAAGAAAATAAATTTTAATCTGATAATGTTATTTTTATGAGACCAATATATGTGGCCAGTATATTAGCCATCGTAAAAATAGCGTTATTGTAATTCTTTGGTAAACTTGACATCATTAATATTTTTGGAATTAATGAGAAAGTAAACATTAGTAAATCGAATAAAGGGTTAGGTTTAATATTTCTTCTGAAACATTTTTAGCCATAAATGAAATGGCGTATATTAACCCACCTAAAGAACTTGATCAACCTAAACTCATATTAAATATTTTAGGGTCGAGGGATGTTGTCTTAAGGACATGATTCCCCTCAACCCTGCAAAAGTTATCAATGCAATGCATCCAAGGACTCCTTTGGATAGTTACAAGATTAGCATTTCATACTTAGTAAACCCTAACTGTATCCCTTAAAGTCTCTTATACCTTTATCAAAAGAAAAAATTTATTGTGTTTTCGGGCGCAAATTATTGGGCATGACACTTGGTATCAAAGCCATGTTTCAATATTGGAACCTTAAAACCCACTATGTTTCGCAGACTTTAAACACATTGTTTCAAATTTATCAAAAAATTTAAACTTAGGAAAGACAAACGCAACAACTTAAAACATTCTTTTAAGATACATCAATATCTTTCAACTTATACCTTTCTCAAGTATGTGTAGGATGTCTTTGATGATGTGGCAAGCTCACGCCCGTGGACGAGGCCGTAAACGTGCCCCTCTAGTACGAGTTCAGATAGAACATGATATAGGGGGTACTAGAGAGGAGTAGGGACCTCCTCCCGAACAATCCTCCCAACCCCAACCAAGATGTACTTAATGCTCTTCACAATTTGGTTGGGATCATTTTGGATAGGATACCACAGGGTAATCAACAGGTAGGGCCTAGGGGTGTAGTGCCTGAGTGCAGTAGGAGTCCCCCACCTAGGATAATGGAGGAGCAGGCTGACCATGAGGGTGATTCGGTACACATGCCACCTCCAGAGGCAGTGGTTATGGCTTTTGAGAGGGTACCCCGTTACATAGGGGACCACATCAGGGAACTAATATGCCTTAACCCACCACCCTTTTAAGGATCCATGGGTGGGAGTGAGGCTAAGGCTTTCCTTTTGAGCCTCGAGAGGTGTTTTGGATTGCGTCCTTATGGGATAAATACAAGGGCACGCTTTACTATCCACTTGTTGAGAGGATCAGCAACTATTTTGTGGAGGACATGGGAGTTAAAGAGTAATATGGCTATTGACACCCTCTCTTAGAGCACCTTCTTAGAGAGATTCAGAGACCATTAACTATTTTAGAACTATAAATAGTGACAGATAGATGAGTTCCATGATCTTCAGCAAAGAGGACTCACTGTCACACAGTACGAGTGTAAGTTCCTGGAACTTCTACCCTATGTAGATTACATGAGGGATGAGAAGATCAAGGTCAACCACTTTGTAAGGGGGTTGAATACATCTATATCTGGTTCAGTGCACATGGAAGCACCAAGGAACCTTTGAGAGGCCGTAGAAAAGGCCTTGATTGTCAAGGAGATTCAGGGTAGGGGACAGGATGCACGAGATTGGTCTCAAAACCAAAATTCCATATCATAGAGTTCAAGGTATCAAAAATCACATTGGAAGGGTAACAATAATAACAAACATTCTTCAGGGCCTTACAAACCCCCTCCACCTCAGCAGCAGTCACATCAGGGATAGAGACAGAGGGTTCCTCAGTGGAAACAGGGCTCCAAGCCCAAACAGTGGCAGACACAGGGTCCTAGTAGGGACCAGAGGTCACAGGCATCATCTACACCCCCAGCTAGGACTCATCAGTCCTCTAGGGGTGGTTTTAGTGGTTCTAGCAAGAAAAGGGGCTCATAGTTCTCTACACCCCAGGGTACCCAGTTTCAAACTCGAGGACCATGTTACTCTTGTAGTGCCATGGGGCATTTGGCTAGGCACTGCCCTTAGGGAGGTGGTTAGCACACTGCAGCATCAGAGCCCACTGTTGGAGATATGGATAGATCCCATAGAGTTTTTTCACCGGTTGATAACTGCCAGGAAGAACATCAGGCTACTATGATTGAGGCTTCAGGTATGATTGGAGGTAACAGAGTTACTATTTTATTTGATTCAGGTGTTATAGATTCTTTTGTTTATCCATTGTTCATGGAGCATTGCGGGCTAGTCAGCTAGACAAGAAGTTAGTTGGGAGGTAGAGTTAGCCTCAGGTTCTAGAGTACCCATCACCTCCTTAGTTAAGGATTTCCATATTCAAATTGGTATCATGACTACCATAGCAGACCTACATATCACACCTTTGTTAGGGTTTGATAGATCTGGAATAATATAAGAATAAACATTTATATGCAGAAAAAAAAAAAAAAAGAAGAAAACTTAACACAGCTAACACACAGATTTAACGTGGTTCACCCAAAACCTGGACTACATCCACCTGCATAGCCATCCAACCTTTCTTATTATTCTAGAAAAAACATATATAACCTTCCAATGCATTATACATCTCAAATGCTTATAACATGCATTTTAGGGCAACCTCTAAAATTGACCATTTTAGGGTTTTACAATGTCGGTCTTCTTTTTCCTGAAAAAGCAAATATCATTCCCGAAAAAGCACCAAAAAATTTTAGCCATTGAATTTTTCAATCTTTAATTTGGAATCCTCCATTGCTCCCACTCAAATCTGAAAGTCCTATCAATCAACAGCAACAAACTTCGCTCTGATACCAATTGTTAGGGTTTGATAGATCCAAAACAATATAAGAATAAATAGTTATATGCAGCAAAACAAAAGAAGAAGAAAACTTAACATAGCTAACATATAGATTTAACGTGGTTCACCCAAAACCTGGGCTACATCCACCTACATAGCCATCCAAGCTTTCTTATTATTCCATCAAAAAAGTATATAACCTTCCAATGCATTATACATCTCAAACGCTTATAACATGTGTTTTAGGGCAACCTCTAAAATCAACCATTTTAGGGTTTTACAATGTCGGTCTTCTTTTTCCCGAAAAAGCAAATCTCTTTCCTAAAAAAGCACCAAAAAATTTTGGCCATTGAATTTTTAAATCTTAATTTTGGAATCCTCCATTGCTCCCACTCAAATCTAAAAGTCCTATCAATCTACAGCAACAAACCTCACTTTAATACCAATTGTTAGGGCTTGACAGATCTGGAACAATATAAGAATAAATAGTTATATGCAGAAACCAAAAGAAGAAGAAAACTTAACACAGATAACACATAGATTTAACATGGTTCACCCAAAACCTGGGCTACATCCACCTACAAAGTCGTCCAACATTTCTTATTATTCCAGCAAAAATGTATATAAGCTTCCAATGCATTATACATCTCAAAAGATTATAACATGCGTTTTAGGGCAACCTCTAAAATTGACCATTTTAGGGTTTTACAATGTCGGTCTTCTTTTTCCCAAAAAAGAAAATCTCTCTCCTGAAAAAGCACCAAAAAATTTTGGCCATTGAATTTATCAATCTTGAATTTGGAATTCTCCATTGCTCCCACTCAAATCTAAAATTCTTGTCAATCTACAGCAACAAACCTCGCTTTGATACCGACTGTTAGGGTTTGACAGATACGAAACAATATAAGAATAAACAGTTATATGCAGAAAACAAAAGAAGAAGAAAACTTAACACAGCTAACACACAGATTTAACGTGGTTCACCCAAAACCTGGGCTACATCCACCTATAAACCATCCAACCTTTCTTATTATTCCAGCAAAAACGTATATAACCTTCCAATGCATTATACATCTCAAACACTTATAAAATGCATTTTAAGGAAACCTCTAAAATTGACCATTTTAGGGTTTTACAATGTCGGTCTTCTTTTTCCCCAAAATGTAAATCTCTTTCCCAAAAAAGTGCCAAAAAATTTTGGCCATTGAATTTTTCAATCTTGAATTTGGAATCCTCCATTTCTCCCACTCAAATCTGAAAGTCCTATCAATCTACAGAAACAAACCTCACTCTGATACCAATTGTTAGGGTTTGACAGATCCAGAACAATATAAGAATAAACAGTTATATGCAGAAAATAAAAGAAGAAGAAAACTTAACATAGCTAACACATAGATTTAATGTGGTTCACCCAAAACCTGGGCTACATCCACCTACACAGCCGTCCAACCTTTCTTATTATTCCAACAAAAATGTATATAACCTTCCAATGCATTATACATCTCTTATAACATGCATTTTAGGGCAACCTCTAAAATTGACCATTTTAGGGTTTTACAATGTCGGTCTTCTTTTTCCTGAAAAAGAAAATCTCTTTCCGGAAAAACCACCAAAAAATTTTGGCCATTTAATTTTTTAATCTTGAATTTGGAATCCTCCATTGCTCCCACTCAAATATGAAAGTCCTATCAATCTACAGCAACAAACCTCTCTTTGATACCAATTGTTAGGGTTTGACAGATCCAGAACACTATAAGAGTAAACAGTTATATACAAAAAAAAGAAGAAGAAGAAAAATTAACATAGCTAACACACAGATTTAACATGGTTCACCCAAAACTTGGGCTACATCCACCTAAACAGTCGTCCAACCTTTCTTATTATTCCAACAAAAATGTATACAACCTTCCAATGCATTATACATCTCAAACGCTTATAAAATGCATTTTAGGGCAACCTCTAAAATTGACCATTTTAGGGTTTTACAATGTCGGTCTTCTTTTTCCCCAAAAAGAAAATCTCTTTCCCAAAAAAGCACCCAAAAAATTTGGCCATTGAATTTTTCAATCTTGAATTTGGAATCCTCCATTTCTCCCACTCAAATCTGAAAGTCCTGTCAATCTACAGCAAGAAACCTCGCTCTGATACCAATTGTTAGGGTTTGACAAATCTGAAACAATATAAGAATAAACATTTATATGCAGAAAAAAAAGAAGAAAACTTAACACAGCTAACACACAGATTTAACATGGTTCACCCAAAACACGGGCTACATCCACCTACACAGCCGTCCAACCTTTCTTATTATTCCAGATAAAATGTATATAAATTTCCAATGCATTATACATCTCAAACGCTTATAACATGCATTTTAGGGCAACCTCTCAAATTGACCATTTTAGGGTTTTACAATGTCGGTCTTCTATTTCCCCAAAAAGAAAATCTCTTTCCCAAAAAAGCACCAAAAGATTTCGGCCATTGAATTTTTCAATCTTGAATTTGGAATCCTCCATTGCTCCCACTCAAATCTAAAAGTCTTTTCAATCTACAGCAACAAACCTCACTCTGATACCAATTGTTAGGGTTTGACATATTTGGACCAATATAAGAATAAACAGTTATATGCAGAAAACAAAAGAAGAAGAAAATGTAACACAGCTAACACACAGATTTAACGTGGTTCACCCAAAACCTGGGCTACATTCACCTACACAGTCATCCAACCTTTCTTATTATTCCAACTAAAATGTATATAACCTTCCAATGCATTATACATCTCAAATGCTTATAACATGCATTTTAGGGCAACCTCTAAAATTGACCATTTTAGGGTTTTACAATGTCGGTCTTCTTTTTCCCAAAAAAGAAAATCTCTTTCCCAAAAAAGCACCAAAAAATTTTGGCCATTGAACTTTTCAATCTTGAATTTGGAATCCTCCATTGCTCCCACTCAAATCTAAAAATCCTGTCAATCTACAGCAAAAAACCTCACTCTGATACCAATTGTTAGGGTTTGATAGATCTGGAACAATATAAGAATAAACAGTTATATGCAGAAAATAAAAAAAGAAGAAAACTTAACACAGCTAACACACAGATTTAACGTGGTTCACCCAAAACCTGGGCTACATCCACCTACCCAGCTATCCAGCCTTTCCTATTATTCCAGCAAAAACATATATAACCTTCCAATGCATTATACATCTCAAACGCTTATAACATGCGTTTTATGGCAACCTCTAAAATTGACCATTTTAGGGTTTTACAATGTCGGTCTTCTTTTTCTCAAAAAATAAAATATCTTTCCCGAAAAAGCACCAAAAAATTTCGGCCATTGAATTTTTCAATCTTGAATTTTGAATCCTCAATTGCTCCCACTCAAATCTGAAACTCCTGTCAATCTACAGCAACAAACCTCGCTCTGACCAATTGTTAGGCTTTGACAGATATGGAACAATATAAGAATAAACTATTATATGCAAAAAACAAAAGAAGAAGAAAACTTAACAAAGCTAACACACAAATTTAACGTGGTTCACCAAAAACTTGGGCTACATCCACCTACACAGTCGTCCAACCTTTCTTATTATTCCAGAAAAAATGTATATAACCTTCCAATGCATTATACATCTCAAACGCTTATAACATGCATTTTAGGGCAACCTCTAAAATCAACCATTTTAGGGTTTTACAATGTCAGTCTTCATTTTCCCCAAAAAGAAAATCTCTTTCCCGAAAAAGCACCAAAAAATTTTGGCCATTGAATTTTTCAATCTTGAATTTGGAATCCTCCATTGCTCCCACTCAAATCTGAAAGTCCTGTCAATCTACAGCAACAAACCTCTCTCTGATACCAATTGTTAGGGTTTGACAGATCTGGAACAATATAAGAATAAACACTTATATGCAGAAAATAAAAGAAGAAGAAAACTTAACACAGCTAACACACAGATTTAACGTGGTCCACCCAAAACCTAGGCTACATCCACCTACACAGTCGTCCAACCTTTCTTATTATTCCAGAAAAAACATATATAACCACCCAATGCATTATACATCTCAAATGCTTATAACATGCGTTTTAGGGCAACCTCTAAAATTGACCATTTTTGGGTTTTACAATGTCGGTCTTATTTTTCCCAAAAAAGCAAATCTCTTTCACGAAAAAGCACCCAAAAATTTTGGCCATTGAATTTTTCAATCTTGAATTTGGAATCCTCCATTGCTCCCACTCAAATCTGAAAGTCCTGTCAATCTGCAGCAACAAACCTCACTCTAATACCAATTTCTAGGGTTTGAAAGATCCAGAACAATATAAGAATAAACATTTATATGCAGAAAATAAAAGAAGAAGAAAACTTAACACATCTAACACAGATTTAACATGGTTCACCCAAAACCTGGGCTACATCCACCTACACAGTCGTCCAACCTTTCTTATTATTCCAGCAAAAACATATATAACCTTCCAATGCATTATACATCTCAAATGCTTATAACATGCATTTTAGGGCAACCTCTAAAATCAACCATTTTAGGGTTTAACAATGTCGGTCTCCTTTTTCCTGAAAAAGAAAATCTCTTTCCTGAAAAAGCACCAAAAAATTTCGGCCATTGAATTTATCAATCTTGAATTTGGAATCCTCCATTGCTCCCACTCAAATCTGAAAGTCCTGTCAATCTAAAGCAACAAACCTCGCTCTGATACCAATTATTAGTGTTTGACAAATCTGAAACAATATAAGAATAAACAATTATATGCAGAAAATAAAAGAAGAAGAAAACTTAACACAGCTAACACACAGATTTAACGTGGTTCACCCAAAACCTGGGCTACATCCACCTACACAGCCGTCCAACCTTTCTTGTTATTCCATCAAAAATGTATATAACCTTCCAATGCATTATACATTTCAAATGTTTATAACATGCGTTTTAGGACAACCTCTAAAATTGACCATTTTAGGGTTTTACAATGTCGGTCTTCTTTTTCTCGAAAAAGCAAATCTCTTTCCCGAAAAAGCACCAAAAAATTTCAGCCATTGAATTTTTCAATCTTGAATTTGGTATCCTCAATTTCTCCCACTCAAATCTAAAATTCCTGTCAATCTACAACAACAAACCTCACTCTGATACCAATTTTTAGGGTTTGATAGATCCGGAACAATATAAGAATAAACAGTTACATGCAAAAAACAAAAGAAGAAGAAAACTTAACATAGCTAACACACAGATTTAATGTGGTTCACCCAAAACATGGGCTACATCCACCTACACAGTCGTCCAACCTTTCTTATTATTCCAGCAAAAACGTATATAACCTTCCAATGCATTATACATCTTAAACACTTATAACATGCATTTTAGGGCAACCTCTAAAATCGACCATTTTAGGGTTTTAAAATGTCAGTCTTCTTTTTCCCCAAAAAGCAAATCACTTTCCCAAAAAAGCACCAAAAAAATTTGGTCATTGAATTTTTCAATCTTGAATTTGGAATCCTCCATTGCTCCCACTCAAATCTGAAAGTCCTGTCAATCTACAGCAACAAACCTCGCTCTGATACCAATTGTTAGGGTTTGACAGATCTGGAACAATATAAGAATAAATAGTTATATGCAGAAAACAAAAGAAGAAGAAAACTTAACACAGCTAACACACAGATTTAATGTGGTTCACCCAAAACTTGGGCTACATCCACCTACACAGTCGTCCAACCTTTCTTATTATTCCAAAAAAAAATTATATATCCTTCCAATGCATTATACATCTCAAACGCTTATAACATGCATTTTAGGGAAACCTCTAAAATTGAACATTTTAGGGTTTTACAATGTTGGTCTTCTTTTTCTCAAAAAAGCAAATCTCTTTCCCCAAAAAGCACCAAAAAATGTTAGCCTTTGAATTTTTCAATCTTGAATTTGGAATCCTCCATTGCTCCACTCAAATATGAAAGTCCTGTCAATCTACAGCAACAAACCTCACTCTGATAACAATTATTAGGGTTTTACAGATCCAGAACAATATAAGAATAAACTGTTATATGCATAAAACAAAAGAAGAAGAAAATTTAACACAGCTAACACACAGATTTAACATGGTTCACCCAAAACCTGGGCTACATCCACCTACACAGTCGTCCAACCTTTCTTATTATTGTAGCAAAAATGTATATAACCTTCCAATGCATTATACATCTCAAATGCTTATAACATGTGTTTTAGGGAAACCTCTAAAATTGACCATTTTAGGGTTTTACAATGTCAATCTTCTTTTTCCCGAAAAAGCACCAAAAAATTTTGACCATTGAATTTTTCAATCTTGAATCTGGAATCCTCCATTGCTCCCACTCAAATCTGAAAGTCTTGTCAAGCTACAGCAACAAACCTTGCTCTGATACCAATTGTTAGGGTTTGACAGATCCATAACAATATAAGAATAAATATTTATATGCAGAAAACAAAAGAAGAAGAAACCTTAACACAGCTAACACACAAATTTAATGTGGTTCACCCAAAACCTGGGCTACATCCACCTACACAATCGTCCAACCTTTCTTATTATTCTAGCAAAAATGTATATAACCTTCCAATGCATTATACATCTCAAACGCTTATAACATGTGTTTTAGGGCAACCTCTAAAATCAACCATTTTAGGGTTTTACAATGTCGGTCTTCTTTTTCCTATAAAAGCAAATCTCTTTCCTGAAAAAGCACCAAAAAAAGTCAGCCATTGAATTTTTCAATCTTGAATTCGGAATCCTCCATTGCTCCCACTCAAATCTTAAAGTCTTGTCAATCTACAACAACAAACCTCACTTTGATACCAATTGTTAGGGTTTGACAGATCCATAATAATATAAGAATAAACATTTCTATGCAAAAATATAAGAAGAAGAAAACTTAACACAGGTAACACAAAGATTTAACGTGGTTCACCCAAAACCTGGGCTACATCCACCTACACAGCCATCCAACCTTTCTTATTATTCCAGCAAAAACGTATATAACCTTGCAATGCATTATACATCTCAAACACTTATAACATGCATTTTATGGCAACCTCTAAAATTGACCATTTTAGGGTTTTACAATGTCGGTCTTCTTTTTCCTGAAAAAGCAAATCTCTTTGCCGAAAAAGAACCAAAAGTTTTGGCCATTGAATTTTTCAATCTTGAATTTGCAATCCTCCATTGCTCCCACTCAAATCTGAAAGTCTTGTCAATCTATAGCAAAAAACCTCACTCTGATACCAATTGTTAGGGTTTGACAGATTCAGAACAATATAAGAATAAACAGTTATATGCAAAAAACAAAAGAAGAAAACTTAACACAGGTAACACACAGATTTAATGTGGTTCACCAAAAACCTGGGCTACATCCACCTACACAGTCATCCAACCTTTCTTATTATTCCAGCAAAAATGTATATAACCTTCCAATGCATTATACATCTCAAACGCTTATAACATGCATTTTAGGGCAACCTCTAAAATTGACCATTTTAGGGTTTTACAATGTCAATCTTCTTTTTCATGAAAAAGCAAATCTCTTTCCCGAAAAAGCACCAAAAAATTTCGGCCATTGAATTTTTCAATCTTGAATTTGGAATCCTCCATTACTCCCACTGAAATCTGAAAGTCTTGTCAATCTACAGCAACAAACCTCACTCTGATACCAATTTTTAGGGTTTGATAGATCCGGGACAATATGTTATATGCAGAAAACAAAAGAAGAAGAAAACTTAACACAACTAACACACAGATTTAACGTGGTTCACCCAAAACCTGGGCTACATCCACATACACAACTGTCCAACCTTTCTTATTATTCCAGCAAAAACATATATAACCTTCCAATGCATTATACATCTCAAAGGATTATAACATGCGTTTTAGGGCAACCTCTAAAATCAACCATTTTAGAGTTTTACAATGTCGGTCTTCTCTTTCCCGAAAAAGCAAATCTCTTTCCCGAAAAAGCACCAAAAAATTTTGGCCATTGAATTTTGCAATCTTGAATTTGGAATCCTCCATTACTCCCACTCAAATCTAAAAGTCCTATCAATCTATAGCAAAAAACCTTGCTCTGATACCAATTGCTAGGGTTTGATAGATCTGGAACAATATAAGAATAAACAGTCATATGCACAAAACAAAAGAAGAAGAAAACTTAACACAACTAACACATAGATTTAACATGGTTCACCCAAAACCTGGGCTACATCCACCTACATAGTCGCCCAACCTTTCTTATTATTCCAAAAAAAACGTATATAACCTTCCAATGCATTATACATCTCAAACGCTTATAACATGCATTTTAGGGCAACCTCTAAAATTGACCATTTTAGGGTTTTACAATGTCAATCTTCTTTTTTCCCAAAAATCAAATCTCTTTCTCGAAAAAGCATCAAAAAATTTCGTCCATTGAATTTTTCAATCTTGAATTTGGAATCCTCATTGCTCCTAATCTAATCTGAAAGTCCTGTCAATCTACAGCAACAAACTTTGCTCTGACATGTCACCATAATATCAACACCAGACACGTCGTCACAATATCAACACCAGACATGTCACCACAATATTAAAACCAGACATGTCACCACAATATCAACACCTACTACATGATCAGTCACCACAATATCAACAACCTCTTGGCTCCTATGGGGTAGTACTTGGCATGGATTGGATTTTTGCCCACAGGGCCAAGCTAGATTGTCGGCAAAAGAAGGTAGAATGTTTGGATGATGACGGAAATGCTATAGTTATCCCAAGGGTTTAGAGGGCGGTACCCATTCGTATGATCTCCACTGTGTAGCTTAAGCAGTGCATGCAAAAGGGGTGTCAGTTATTTTCCATCAGTATCAGTGATAGGGAAGAAGAAGAGGACAAGGAAACCTCCGTTGATGATCATCCTATGTTACAGGAGTTCACAGATGTGTTTCCTTTAGAACTACCCAGTATGCCTCCTCATAGAGCAGTTTATTTCCATATTGACCTCATTCTAAGATCCGCTCCCGTATCTAGAGAACCATACAGGATATCTCCTAATGAGCTTAATGAGCTCAAGATTTAGCTAGAGGAGCTCCTTGAGAAGGGGCACATACGACCTAGTGTTTCTCCTTGGGGTGCACTAGTTAACTTTGTCAAAAAGAAGGATGGTTCTCTTAGGTTGTGCATGGATTACTGATAGTTGAACAAAATAACCATTAAGAATCGGTATCCACTGCCTAGGATTGATGAATTTTTTTATCAGTTGCAGGGTGCCCATGTTTTCTTCAAGCTAGACCTTAAATTTGGGTACCATCAGTTGAGAATTGTGGAGAGTGATATCCACAAGACAACTTTCCGGACTAGATATAGACACTATGAGTTCACAGTTGTACCATTTGGTCTTACGAATGCCCCAGTTGTATTCATGAGCCTCATGAATGGGGTATTCTACACTTTCCTTGACAGATTTTTGGTTGTGTTCCTTGATGAGATATTAATATATTCTCATAATGAGGAGGAACATGAGGAGTACTTAAGGTAGGTATTACAGTGTTTGAGGGATAATTAGTTGTATGGCAGCTTGTCGAAATGTTCCTTTTTCAGATCTGAGATCAGATATTTAGGTCATGTTATATCAGTTGATGGGATCTTAGTAGACCCATCAAAGATTGATGTCATTATGAATTGGCTAGCACCTACTACTATGACCAAGGTTAGAAGTTTCATGGTTCTCGCAGGTTATTACAGACATTTTGTTAATGGATTCTCTAGAGTGGCTCATCCTATCACATCCCTTCAGTGAAAGGGAAAGAAATTTGAGTGGACAGAAAAGTGCGAGAGGGCCTTTTAGGAACTCAAGGGAGAACTTACCAGTGCACCTATTTTGGCAGTACCTAAGTCATCAGCAAATTTTGTGGTTTGCACAGATGCCTCCTTAGATGGTTTTGTGGTAGTACTTATGCAGGGTGGGCGAGCTATAACATATGAGTCTAGGAAACTTAAGACTCGTGAGCTCAATTACCCTACCCATGACCTTGAGCTTGCAGTAGTGGTGCATGCTTTGGTGAGGTGGAGACACTTCCTTTTAGGACATCAATTTGAGATTCATTCAGACCATTAGAGTTTACAGTATATATTCACTCAACTAAACCTTAATGCTAGGCAGCGTAGGTGGATGAAGTTCTTATGCGAGTATGACTTTGATGTCCATTATATCAAGGGGAAGGATAATGTAGTCGTAGATGCCTTAAGTAGGAGGAGACATGAGTTATCATCCATGATCACTGGCATAGATTTGAGAAATTGTATATTGTATCATTTACAGGAGGATGACTTGTATGTGGAGGTTTGTCAGATGGTCTGATCTCAGAGACCCCTTGAGGGAAAGTTCTCAGAGTATTCCTTGAAATCTGAAGGACTATTATGTCATAGAGGACACATCTATGTACCTTCTTCTGGGGATTTTTGTAATACTATTATGCTAGAGGCTCATAGAGCCTCTTATGCAGCACATCCTAGAGCCAAGAAGACGCATGCTGATTTGAGACATCTCTATCATTGGCCAGGCATGAGGTAGCACATTTCAGAGTTAGTGGATTGATGTCTTGAATGCCAGAGGGTTAAGGCAGAGCATGGTCATCCTGGAGGGCTCCTTCAGCCTCATGAGGTACCTATGTGGAAGTGGGATGTTATATCCATGGATTTCATTATTGGTCTCCCTATGTCATCTCGTCGCCATCATGCCATCTTGGTAACAGTTGACAAGTTGACCAAAGTTTCCCACTTCTCACCCATTTGTACCACCTTTATAGCTCCAGTAGTGGCACAAGTTTTCTTGAGAGACATTGTCAGACTACATGGTATTCCTCATAAGATCATTTCTGACAGGGATTCTCTCTTTACATCCTCTTTTTGGAGAGAATTGCAGGCAGCTCTAGGCACCAGGCTCAATTTTAGCATAGCTTATCACCCAGAGACAGATGGTCAAACAGAGAGAGTCAATTAGGTACTTGAGGATATGCTTTGTATGTATGTTATACACCATCAGGTTAAGTGGGAGGAGTACCTACATTTAGTAGAGTTTGCCTATAATAATGGGAATCATTTAGTATGCCACCATATTAGGCTTTGTATGGTAGACCTTGCAGGACACCTTTGAGTTGGGATAGGATTGAGGATAGGGTAACCATTGGACCATAGTTAGTTCTAGAGATGGATCAGGATGTAGCCTTGATTAGGAAGCACCTTCAAAAGGTGCAAGATTGACAGAAGAAGTATGACGATGTGAAGAGGACAGATCGGGTCTACATGGTTGGAGATAGGGTTTTCTTGAGAGTGCAGATGCATAAGAATCCAATTCATTTTAGAAAGGGCTCTAAGCTTGCACCTCTATTTGTGGGACCATTTGAGATATTGGAGAGGATAGGACCAGTTGCCTACCATCTAGCCTTGCCACCTAGCTTGTCATGCATCCATGATGTGTTTCATGTTTCTATTTTGAGAAAATATATTTATGATGAGTCTCACATGATAGATTGGGATGCCTTACATGTGGAGTCAGACGGGAAGCTAGCATTGTAGCCTATTCGCATTTTGGCACACCGGATGCTGGACCTTTGAGGCTAAGAGTTGGACCAGGTTAGAGTTCAATGGGATTGCTATGATGATGTTACAGCTTCATGGGAGGACACAGTACAGATGAGAGTACTGTATCCCCATCTTAGTAGATGAGAGCATAGGAAGTTCAAGCCTAGGGGGGAGGATTTGAGGCCTCACCCTGAACCCCATCGTAGCTTTCCATATTTCTACTTATGTTAGACCTAGCACATGATACATTTCATTTTGATGTACTATGGACTCTATGGATTTTATGTTTTATATCATGGATTGATCAATTTGGATGTTGGATACTAATATTTTATGATGCACCTGATGGACTATGTTATTTTTCTATTTTGGACCTTTTATTTTGAGACTTTTGATTTGGAAAAACATTATGATTATGTGATGGATTATTGATGATATGAGGATTATTAGAAAATTGGAATTTAATTGAATTATCATGCAAAGTGGATCTTACTTTATGCTATATGCTTAAATGAAATTATTATTGCTTATGACCTTAGGTAATAAATTTAATATGAAGATGTTTCCTTAAGGTTTTGAATATTGTTTATTTTCTTTATGAAGTATATTTTATCTCCTTGGGCTACTGATATTTGAATTTAGTGTGCAGGTATGAGACCATGGTATTAACATCCGGGGAACCAAACATAGGTATATGTGAACTCAGTTTAAGCCAAGGTTGCATCTAATGAGAGACAAGACCTCGTTATATCTATGTGATGAAAATATGTCACACTTATATGTTAGAATGAATTTAGAATAACTAAGAGGGGAGGGGTGAATCATTTTTCCTCAGGTCTAGATGTAGCAAATAAAAACTTCCTATACTTCAGATCTACTCGGCAGCAGTAGCATAAGTCAACAACTTTAATCATGCAGTTTACTGTCAGTTGAAATTATCTTGTAGAAACATAACAGTAAAACAAACCATAAGCATTCACACAAGTTGACACAATTATTTAATGTGGAAACCCAATATGGGAAAAACCACCAGTAACATGCTACCAAGTTTTCACTCTTCTAAAGT
>MU223757.1:1007430-1030344 GCA_018584345.1 Thuja plicata
GATCAAAATCTTAAAAGACTTTGAAACCATGGATATATCGGCCGGCGAAAAATACCAAATCTGCTTCTCCATTGCGGGAATTCACCATTGAGGTGCATTTCCCGCTTCATCCACTTTGCTCAGTCTCAGTTTCCTTTGATTGATTTAAGACTGTAGTCTTCACTTAGTGACACAGACTCCATTACAATATATCTTTCATTGCCAAAATTCTCCATTGGCGGGATTTGACATTATAGCTTATTTGGCAGAAAATGGAAAATGAGCTTCTTCTCGCGGAAAGTGAGACTAAAGCTTCTCCTTGGCAGAAAATTGGAAAAGTGCTTCTCCATTGCGGAAAATTGGAAAAGTGCTTCTCCATTGCAAAAAATGGGAAAAGAGCTTCTCCTAGCGGAAATTTGTAATTTGGCTTCTCTTCGCGGAAAATGAGACTTAAGCTTCTTCTTGGCGGAAATTTGCAACTTGGCTTCTCTTCGCAGAAAATGAGACTTAAGCTTCTCCTTGGCGGAAATTTGCAATTTGGCTTCTCTTCGCGGAAAATGAGAAAAGGGCTTCTCCTCGCGGAAAATGAGAAAAGGGGTTCTCCTCGCGGAAAATGAGACTTAAGCTTCTCCTTGGCGGAAATTTGCAATTTGGCTTCTCTTCACGGAAAATGAGAAAAGGGCTTCTCCTCGCGGAAAATGAGAAAAGGGGTTCTCCTCGCAGAAAATGAGAAAAGGGGTACTTAACTTAAAGCACATGCTTTATTTGATCTCTTAAAACAATACTATTCCCTTTTAATACATCGAGCCCACCTTACTATAACTAAGCTTGCAGAAAATCACCAAAGAGGTGCGAAACCTGCAAAGTGCAAAGTTCTTCTTTGCGGAAAATCACCTGAGAGGTGCGAAACCCGCAAAGTGCAAAGTTCTTCTTTGCAGAAAATTACTTTCTTATGTAGAATTACGCCACGGAGAAGATGATTTCTGAAATCCCGCCAAGCTCGTTCTCGCTCATTTCTTAGCCAAATTGCTCGCCGTTTGTTGCATTAGGATCGTTGAGACCTGTAGAATCGATCTATACCAGTCTTCAATCTCTGCCTGAGAAAGAACATCGATTGGAGCACAAATCTTTGCTGGGTTAGGATCTACAACCTACCCAAAATAATGAGACCTCAGAACGACCCGCCCAGCTAAGAGAAGGAAAGGCAATGACAGGGAAACCCGACAAAGATAGCCTACCTAAGAAAGACTTAGACCTAGACTCAGACTGACTAGACTGACTATATGACTCCAATATTGGGTGACTGAAAGTCAGACAACACTTGCATTGTCACTTTCCAACATTCTATGGGTCATTCCATTCAAGGTTTCTCAAGAATGAGGCCTCAAATATTGACTCATAGCTCCCTAGTCATGAAGTGCAAAGGTGTGTGATGAAGGCCCTCAGATTGATCTAGTTGTGCCTATGCAATTACACCATGAAATGAGAGATTCAATGCATGAAAATGAAATCTATTCTATATGATTGCAATGCATAAAAGAAAATTAATCTATATGATAACAATGCAAGATTAATCTATGAAAGGAAATATGCAAGCTTAATCTATGGAAGAAAATATGAATTTAATCTAATAAGAAACTAATCTACATGAATAGCCATGGATGCAAGAAGAAGAAGACAAGAAGAGAGAAGTTGCAATATCCAAGCTTGAGTGCTCAAATTCTCCTCCAAAATTGCTCTCCAAACCTACAGCATAACAATACATAAAAATTCTATATGAGAATGAGAAGAAGAGGTTTCCTTTTAAAGAACAATGGACGGTAGAGATTAAGAGGCAAAAATCCCACCACTTAGGAAGATGTGTAGAAAAAGGAACTTTTATTTTATTTTTATTTAATTTATTTCCTTTTTCATCAAATAAAGTGCTTTAAGTGAGGATTTTATTTAATTAAAAGAGAGATTTTCTTTTAATTAAATAAGATTATTTAATTTAATTAAAAGGGATATTTTAATTAAATGAGATAATATTATTTAATTAAGAGAGATTTTAATTAAATAAGATAAGATTATTTAATTAAAAAGGGAATTTTAATTAAATAAGATTATTTTATTTAATAAAAAGGAATTGTTTTCTTTTAATTAAATAAGATAATTGATAAAATGATCAAACCTTAGGAAATATTAAAATATTTGAATTAATTGTGATTTGATCAAGTAAATTGATTTGAATTGAAAATGTTGCAAAGCATTGATTTGGGAATTTGATAATTTGATAAATTGATAAATGGGGGCCCATAGTCCAGGCGACCATTTTAGTGTGCATACATTTGCCCCTCTTTGACTAATGTGTTATCTTTATTGGAACACATGTAGTCAAAGAATGCAGTTGAAGTGTGAGATCAATTTGGGATCACAAAACAACCCAGGCGTGTGATCTTTATGGGAACACATCAAGACAAAGATAAGTTGTTCGAAAAAGACAAGGTCAAAACCCCTGTAAATAGGTAATTGACTTGTCCGAGATAAGAATCTCAAGCAAGGTTTCCCCAAGTAGAGCAATTGGTAGGATTGATAAAGCTAAATCAAGGATTGAAGTTTGATAGGTGCTGCCCCCTCGTGATCGAAATCGAAATGAGATAAAGGAGAAACAACAATTTGATAAATTTCATCAAATCGAACTAAAGATAAGGTTCTTGATGTAAGATGAAAGATATAAGGATCACAGAACCAAGGTAGATCATCAAGCATGAAAGATTATGCCCCAAGGGTGAATTAGAAGAAAAGAAGTGGGGTGAAAGTTAATGGAAGATAGAAGTTTGGAAGAGGTGGAAAGAAATGGAGAGAAGAAAGAGAATTTTTCTTAAGAGAGAGAATGCCCCAAAATCAATCAACTGTTTAAGATAGAAAATTTCAATTGAGATCACGAAAGAAGATAAGGAAATGAAGATCATAACGTGATCACAGTTGATTAAAAGTCCACAAGAAAGATGAAGGAAACCCTCTCAAACTCATAATACAGCCTAAAAATGCAAACTAACATGAGGTCTAACAATGCAAGCTACATGAAAATGAAAAGGTGTACTTGCAATAGAGCAAATGTAACATAGGACTTTGTGTTCATCATTCATTGGAGAATGTTAAGGAACTTATTTTCATCATTGGGCCATTATTAACGGACATCAGAAAATCACACAATCATCACTAGTCACAAGGACAACTATGAAGATATGAATGTGATTGATATCAGATTGGAATGTGGAAAGATTCTAACATAAGCGTCAAAGACATAAAGGTCAAGATGACTATGATGTTAGCTTACCCAAATTAATATAGAAAAACCAGGCTCGCATCAAGGCATATAGGCTAGTATGACCAGCAGAACGGTTGTGCAAAAATAGTGAAGCATAAAGTAGGAAGAAAATAAAAACATGCCTCATGCCCCAAGTCCTCTAGCTATGCATCACGGAGAGACTTATGAGACAAGGACACTCAACAAAAATTAATAACAGTCAGCACACAAAGAAAAGATCATGATATAGATCAAGCATGAAGTGTTGTGTTTAAAAATTTAAGTGTGTTAACTGATACTGAGTTCCAAGGATAAGGATCGAATGCTTGCAAGCAGGTAAAATCACATGACAAAATGGGGTAAGACCAAACTAATAAGTGTTGAAAAACACTCAATGTCGAGGGTTGTATTGAAAAATACAGTTGGGGTGGTGTTGAAAAACACCATTTGTGAGATGTCCTAAAGACTAACGCATCCAAGAGACCAAAGCTAACATAGTTATGCCCCCTAGACAAAGACAAACACCAATTCCAGACCAAGGTAATGAGGACAAGGCATGATGGAGAAGGGCTAAGTGTCAAGGACACACACTAAGAAATAGGTGTGTAAAGGCCTCAAGTAGCGTCTGTTTTTAGGTTTTCACCACTTGGATTTTATTACAATTTTTTCTCATTCATTTTTTCATTTTTTTCTTCTTTTTTTCAAGACTTTTCATAGTTTTTCTGAATTTTTGCTACCAAGGTGCCTGTTTCCAGGTTTTCACCAAGGCACTTTTTCTTTTTTCTTTTTTAAATTTTTTGATTTTTTTATATTTTTTGGAATATATAATTTTTTTTTAAGATACATCAAAGTGCCTATTTCTAGGTTTTCACTAAGACGATCATTTTTTTTAGGACATTTTCTGATTTTTAGAATTTTTGACAATATATCATTTTTTAGATTTTTTCAGGATCAATAATTATGTACAAAGGATGCCCCCAGACAGAATGAGCATCATGGATAGAACTTCTTTAGGTGCAATACATTGATAGGATTAGGGATCTTCTCTCCCTCTTCTATAGACAATAAATAAGCACCTAACCCAAAAGTTGTTGTAATGATATAAGGTCCAAGCCAATTAGGTTCAAATTTGCCCTTTTGATCTATATGTTGTTGATTCTTAGGATTTTCACGTAGGACAAGATCTCCCACTTGGAATTCTCTAGGAAAAACCTTTTTGTTGAAGGCCTTGGACATACGCTTTTGATAAACCCACATATGGTCAAATGATGCTTGTCATTTTTCATCTAGAATTTCTAACTCTTGAAGTCTCATGGCGCGGTAGTCTTCATCTATAACCAGACTTTTGAGGGAAACTCTAAGTGAAGGAATCTCAACCTCTAAAGGTAACACTACTTTAGCGCCATATGCAAGGGCAAAAGGAGTAGCCCCAGTAGGAGTATGAATACTCGTTCTATAGGCTCACAAAGCTAGATTTATTTGTAAGTGCCAATCTCTACCATTCTTACAGATTGTTCTATGCAATATTTTAAGAATGGTTTTGTTTGATGCCTCTGCTTGACCATTTCCTTGTGGGAAGTAAATGGAGGACCAATGTTGCTTAATCTTGAATTTCTTGCAGAGTTGTTTAAGGTCCTTATTTTTGAATTGGCCTCTGTTGTCAGTGATAATCTTGGAAGGCACTCCATATCGATAGATGATATGGTTTAGAATGAATAGAGAGACTATCTTTCCCGAGGCAATAGAAAGTGGGACATCTTCTACCCATTTAGTGAAATAATCAGTAGTAGTGATAATAAACTTGTGTCCACCTGATGAGTTGGGATGAATCTTCCCAACAAGATCAAAGGCCCAGCATTGAAATGTATAATGAGATATAGAAGGAATAAGCTCCTTGTCTGGAGCATGTATCAGGTTACCATGTTTTTGACACTTTTCACATGACTTTGCAAAAGCTACTACATCAATCGCGTCATATGCCAATAGTACCCTACCCTAAGCAACCTTCGGGCCATGGCAAGACCATTGGAATGTCCCCCATAGATGCCCTTGTGGATGTCAACTAATTCTTGGTCAGATTCTTCATTTTCTAATCATCTAAGAAGTGTTCCATCTAGACCCCTCCTATACAAATCACCAGCGATAAGGGAATGGTGGGAGGCATTTCGGGTAAGGTTTCTGCATTCAGGTCAGTTAAAGGTTTCAGGTATAATGTCATCACAAAGGTAGGATTAAATGGCACCATAACAGGATGATTCATGACCAACATGGGTACAAATGAAATAGCTTTCTTGGGAGTCAAAGATAGGGTGATGTAGCTCTTCCACCAGGAATTTAAATCTTGATTCATGCTTCTCTAACTAAAAGAGTGAAGTAAGTGTAGCCATAGCATCAACTTCTTTGTTTTCTGCTCTAGGGATTTGCTGAAATGTGAAAAATGTGTAGTAGCGTTTCAAGGAATCAACCATTTGCTTGTAAGGTACCATTTTATCATGTTTTATTTGATATTCATCATTAACTTGGTTGATTATCATCTGTGAATCCCCATAGATGTGTAACTTTATGATTCTCCATTCTATGGTCATCTTAAGTCCATTAGTTAAAGCTTCATACTCAGCAATGTTGTTTGTACATGGGAACAATAATTTGTAAGATTTAGGAATTGTGTACCCAAGAGGAGAAACAAACAAAACACCAACTCTTGAACCATTTTTCATAAAAGATCCATCAAAGAACATCTTCCACGTCCTTTCATTCATATACATGAGGTGCTCATCTAGGAAGTCAACTTGAATAGGTGCAGTGTCTTGTTTTGGGAAATTAGCTAATTGATCAGCTATGGCTTGTCCTTTTATTGCTTTAGGTTCATTGTACTCTATGTCAAACTCTAAAAGTATCATCATCCATTTAGCAAGACTACCTGTGTAGGCAGCCTTACTTAGAAAATATTTGAGTGGATCTATTTTTTCTATGAGGTGTATACTGTGCACAAGCATGCAATGTCACAACTTTTGGGGAGCAAACACAACTGCAAGGCAAGCTTTCTCAATTCTAGTGTAGTTAACCTCATATGAAAAAAGAGTATGGCTAATGTAGTATATTTCTCTTTCTTTCCCATTTTCATCAAATTGAGCTAGTAATGCCCCCAAGGAAGATTATGTTGCTAAAATGTATAGAATAAGTGGTTTCCCTGGGATAGGAGGCATTAAAATGGGAGGATTTGCCAAGTACTTCTTGATTTTATCTATGCTCTTTTGATAATCCTCATTCCAAACACATTTGACTCCCTTATGTAGGTTCTTGTTGAAGGGTTGAGCTCTATCTGCCAATTGTTAAATAAATCTCCTTATAGATTGAAGACGTCCTTGAAGACTCCTCATTTGACTAATGTTTTTAGGAGGTGGCATATCTATGATTGCTTGGACTTTTTCAGGGTCCACCTCTATTCCTTTTGCTAAAATGATGAATCCGAGTAATTTTCCAGAGGTGACTCCAAATGCACACTTTTTAGGATTTAACCTTAGTTGAAATTATTCCATGCGATCGAGAATGAATTCTAAATCATCCAAGTGTGTGTCTCTTTGTTTAGACTTGGCCAAGGTGTCATTCACATAATCTTCCATGTTTTTATGAATCATATCATGAAAAATGGTTGTCGTAGCTTGTTGATAGGTGGCTCCTACATTTTTTAATCCAAAAGGCATAACATTATAACAATAGGTACCCCATGCACAAGTGAATGTAGTATTTTCTTGATATTTAGGAGCTATCTTAATTTGATTGTACCCAGATAATCCATCCATCAAGGAATAAATATCATAACCCGCAGTCATATCCACTATCATATCTATATTAGGGCGTGAAAGGTAATCCTTTGGGCCAGCTCTATTGAGATCTCTAAAATCTATGCAAACTCGAATGGGTTTTTCATGTTTGGAAACTGGTACAATGTTTGATATCCATTCAACATAGGCAATAGCTTTTATGAATTTTGCACCAAGGATTTTCTCCAATTCTGCTTTGAATAGGAGAGCTATGTGAGGATGCATCTTTCTCAATTTTTGTTTAACTGGTTTGACACCTGGAACTATGGACAAGTGATGCATAATGAGATTAATGTCCAATCCTAGCATATCTGAATAAGTCTATGCAAAGTTGATTTTCTTTTTCTGTAAGAACCTAGTGTAAGCTTCTTTTTCATGTGGAGACAAAGATTCAGCCAAGTGTACTATTTTTGGAGCCTCATTTGTACCCAAATTGATTGCTTGTGTTGGTTCAATAAGCAATGAAGATCTATCTTGAAAATAGCTAGGGAGACGATCAAGTATCTCATCCTTAGGCGCCTCAAAGAGGTTTTCACCCTTGGATACGTCATTTATTTTTACTTTTTTTGTTTTTGACACTGCCACATAGTGGTTTTTGCCATTAGAACTCCTATTCTTTTGATTTTCTTTTCTTTTTATCTTGTGACTAAGGTACTTGATGTCTGGCTCTATCATGCTAGTAGTCAGTTCACTAGTGGAAGAGACTACAGGTTCAAGGGTATTTAGGTAACACGTTATCTCATAATCATTTTGAAATGTTAAGAGCTCAGTTTCTTGATAGCGTTGGGACATATCAATGCGGTCAGGGTGAACAAGAGGTAAGTCAACGACTGGTTCAAGGTTATAAATGTGAATGATATTATCACTGGTGACTGAAGAGTCAGAGTCCATCAAGTATCCCTTTAAGCTACCCAAATCAAGATTCGTCCTAACAAGCTAAGAATCATTCACTAAGGAAATACGCGGGCTTGAATCCTCTAACCCTACATGTGACTCATTGACTACCTCGGGTTGAGAACTATAAGTGTGAATAACATCAATATCTCTATCAACTGTGGAGGACTCAGAGAAGGAGTCCCATTCATACTCATGTGAACTTGTATCTGAACTGCGACTAGGATGCTTTCACCATGAAGGTTTTGGGCATCTTGATGTGGAAGGTTTCATTTCATCAAAGGTAACACCTTCTCTTTCCATTAAATGAGAAAGATTCTTTCGCTGGTGTTCTCTATTAGGATCTTCAATATATGATTCTTGTTCTAAAGTTGCAACTGATGCATGGGTGACTGAAATATCAGAATCTCCCCAAAGGATATTAGTGGAAGGAACCCAATCTTCACACATATCCTATTGATTTTCCAAATTAGGTACATACTCAGACTCATCTTCACTATCCAACTCATCAAGGAGAGGGTTAGTGCGCTTGTTGTAATTCTCAAATCCTAGGCCAATTGGCTTCTTAGACTTGCATTCAAAAAGAGAATGATCAAGGGGTTCAGCTCTAGCATCCAAATTGTGATTAAGAGGGTCATATCTGGGATAGCCCATTTGTCTAAAAAAATTATACCCTCTTTTGTAGGCCTTAGGAGAGGGAGAGAAATTCTCATTGTGCATATATTTTTCTTCTCTATAGATCCAGTCTCTAACAAATGTCTCCTCTTTCTCATCTTGGATAGGCATTGATGATTCTACAAATGTGCCAAATAAAGTCATAGCTGAAGAGGAAGGTTTCTTTTCTTGTGAAGGTTTTCCATAAGACCTAGGAAAAAATGGTAATTTTGTGAGGGAGTTGATTTGATACCCCCCATGCCAAGGTCTATCATTTTAAGCTTGTCTTTGCATTTAGCTAAAGTTGCATCAAAATCTTCTGCTTCTGTGTTAAGGGGAACATGAGTTCCTACTGAAATTAAATTGACCGATAAAGTGTTATCCCCAGGTATACAAATCTTTATTCCATTGTAGGGGAACTTAACACACTGATGGTAGGTAGATGGCACTGCTTGCATATCATGAATCCATGGTCTACCAAGTAAGATATTATATGCAAGGGGTCCAGCATCAACTATTTGAAATAAAATATCTTTTTGAATAGGGCCAGTCCTAACAGGAAGGACAGTCAACCCCTTGGAACTTCTTTTTGCCTCATCATAGGCTTTGATAGTGATCATTTTCCTTGTATCTATAACTTCTTAAGAATAACCTAACTCTTTCAACAAACTGAATGAACAAATATTTAGCCCAACACCCCCATCTATCAACATGCACCTAACATGGGTTCTGTGGATCATGACCTCAATATGGAGAGCAAGATTGTGTGGGTGGCTCAAGGCTTTATAATGATCTTCTAAAAATGTAAGGTAATGAGGGCTAGTAATGTGATTTACCATGTTCTGGATTTGATTGACATCTAAGTTGTTGGGGAGATCGTCGTGCACAAAGCATCCTCAAGGATTTTCTTATGTCTCAAGGACAACTCTAAGAGCTCAAAGATCAAAATTTGAGCTGGGGTTCTTTGTAATTGATCAACAAGATGGTAGTTTGACTTAGGATTGATAGCTAGTTTCAAGGTGACAGGCTTGGATGCCACTTGCTTAGGTTTATTGGATTGGCTTAAATTGGGTCCTCTAATGACAACAGGACCTTGACTTTGTGTGACTGCATTAAGGGCTTGAGATGACCTTCTAGAGTTGGGACCCCTTAGCACCACAACAGGTTCTTCATCAAAATTAGGAGATTCCTCATCTAGATCATAACCATAGGGATCTCTACCCCTCATCATATTGACATTTTCTTCTATAAATTCAACCATGTTGATAGTATTCTCCGTATCAAAGTAGGTATAATTAATCTCAGCTTTGTTATTCTTAGCTTTAGAGGTTTCCCCCTTTTCATATTTGGGAAAAGGTTCCTTGAATGACTTATGATAGGCATTGGTGTTCAATCCATCTATTGTAAGTTGTCCACTCTCAATGAGATCTTGAATGATATGCCTGAGTTTGTAGCAATGTTCAATGTCATGTCCAATACCATTATGAAATATGCAAAAGGCCTTCTCATTCAACCAATGTGTCTTAACTTCAGGTATACAAAAATTCATAGGATCTTGAGGATGTACAATATTGTTAGCGATAAGTTTCTTTAAAATGTCCTCATATGACTCACCAAGTTTTGTAAATTGATGCCTTTCCTTCTTAGGCTTACCTTGGTAGCTTGGCTTACTCTCTTTTTGATTATATGTATTGAGCTTCATGGCTTGAACAACACTAGATAAGTGGAGCACAGGGTGATCTTTAGGTTGGGAGGAATCCACAACTCCATCATTAACCACTTATTTGTTCTTATTCCAATGTTGGTTCTTCTCTTTATCCTTGTTAGATTTGTTGTTGTTTTGACCATTATTGTTGTTATTATGTCCATGTTTGGTCAAAATTCCTTGTTCTCTTAAAGCATCTTCAATCCTACATGTGGTTTCAACCATGGTGTCAAATGAATCAAAAATCATTTTCTTAACTTCATACCGTAATTCAGGAACCAAATTTCTAACAAGGATGTCAATCTTTTCATTGTTAGGAATGGTTCTAGAATAGCAAGAGCATTTTTGCCTCCACCTTTTCAAGAAAGAGACAAAGGATTCCCCTTGGTTCTACTTTAAGTTACATAAGTCCAACAAGGTGATAGATCTTGACAGATTGTATACAAAGTGTTGAACAAATCTTTGAACAAGCTCTTTGAAAGTCTTAACAGGGGGAGTTATATTGGTGAACCATTCCATTACTTGTCCCTTAAGACTTCTTGGGAATAACCTCATGAGATAAGAGTCATATTGATGGAACTCAAAACTAGTGGTATAAAACAGGCGCACATGATCATGTGGATCTCCATTCCATTCATATTTTTCATATTGAAGAATTTCAACCTTTCTAGGGAACTCCTTCATGTTAACACTCTTATCAAAAGGATTAGGACAAATCGAGTCTAGTGAGAAAGAATTCTTAGGTGCCAACATATTTTCTATGGTGGGCACCAAAAATGTGCGATAAAAATGTGTCACACTTCTATGGGTCATTCCATTCAAAGTTGTTCAAGAATGAGGCCTCAAATATCGACTCATAGCTCCCTGGTCATGGAGTGCAAAGTTGTGTGATGAAGGCCCTTAGATTGACCTAGTTGTGCCTATACAAGTACACCATGAAATGAGAGATTCAATGCATGAAAATGAAATCTATTTTATATAATTGCAATGCATAAAAGGAAATTAATCTATATGATAACAATGCAAGATTAATCTATGAAAGGAAATATGCAAGCTTAATCTATGGAAGAAAATATGAATTTAATCTAATATGAATCTAATCTACATGAATAGCCATGGATGCAAGAAGAAGAAGACAAGAAGGAAGAAGTTGAAATATCCAAGCTTGAGTGCTCAAATTCTCCTCCAAAATTGCTCTCCAAACCTGCAGCATAACAATACATAAAAATTCTATATGAGAATGAGGAGAGGTTTCCTTTTAAAGAACAATTGACAGTAGAGATTAAGAGGCAAAACTCAAAGGCTATGATTAAGAGGCAAAAAGGCCACCACTTAGAAAGATGTGTATAAAAAGGAACTTTTATTTAATTTTTATTTAATTTATTTCATTTTTCATCAAATAAAGTGTTTTAAGTGAGGATTTGATTTAATTAAAAGAGGGATTTTCTTTTAATTAAATAAGATTATTTAATTTAATTAAAAGGGATATTTTAATTAAATGAGATAATATTATTTAATTAAGAGATATTTTAATTAAATAAGATAATTGATGAAATGATCAAACCTTAGGAATATTAAAATAATTGAATTAATTGTTATTTGATCAAGTAAATTGATTTGAATTGAAAATGTTGCAAAGCATTGATTCAGGAATTTGATAATTTGATAAATTGATAAATGGGGGCCCATAGTCCAGGTGACCATTTTAGGGTGCATACAGTATCGTGATTTAATTTGTAAACGTAAATGTTTGATTGTTGTAATTTAGTTCTTAAATGTTATTTTCATATTTAATTTCTTTGTGTTTTATGCCCAAGTGGATATGGCATTTGTCTAGTGATGTCTAAGTGTTTGTATGTGCCACTTGACACTTGTGTATGTACTTAAGACCATGACATGTCCACATCAGGATTGGGTGTTCATCTACCTAGGATAGTACCAAGTAGATCCCCATATATTTTTCCTTGATTAAAGAGCTGGAGGTGTGGTCACTTCAATGGAATTTAGTGAGTATGCTTTTAGTAGACTTTTGGGGGGTTAGAAAAGTACCTAGGGGTGTGTTAGGGTCATTTCTAGGCAGCCCGCTTGTTATACCTATGGGTAAGGGTCATTTTAACCCTAGGATAACCTTTGATTGACCAAGAGACCCTTCCAAAAGTTGGTTTCCCAAGTTGGACGAAAATCAACTTTTGGGATGCTTGATCTTGGATAGACCACTCTTCCATTTTGATGGAAAGACCTTACTTACCTTTTTGAGTTTCCGCTTTTTGGATCCATTTTTGGAAAGCTCTAAGAGACTTAGAGAAGAGAGAACAATGGGAGGCTTTCCTTTTCCCCATGAGTTTCTAGTGGCCTTTTTAGTGGGGACTCTCCATGTTGGAGAGTTTGAACACCCACTCTCTAACTTAGAGACTTGGCTAAAGTTGGTAAAGTTGGAAAAATGAGGACTTAGGTTTTAAGGGAGCTCTTCAAAAAATTTCATTGCCATAAGCTTGGAACTAAGTTGGTGGACATATTAGATTTTACTACTTTTTGCATTTTGTGTTGTAATGAAAATGAAGGAATTCATGTTAGTGTGCTTGAAGAAAGTAAGGATGTTTTTGTGTTTTATGTTGTGTGAATCATGTTCTTGTTGTTGTTTTCTTCCTTTGTTGTTGTTTTGTTAATGGGAGTTTTATCAAGGCCCACTCACCCTTGGGAGGGAAGAGTAGCCTTGGGGTGGAGGAGTTTGACAGCCCTTGGTGTAGAGTCTCTCCTCAAGGAGGAGGAGCCATCCTTTGTTGTTACTTTTCTTAGGGGTCATAAGGATATTTTGATGAATATGGGACTGATTTGAGATGATATTTTTGTAATTCATGTGAGGGCTTGGTTATAGCTTTTGGGTTTGGCCTTCTCCCTTGGGTACTTGGTCCACTTCACCCTATTTAGAGTCATAAGAGACCCATTGTGAAAGCCTTGGTTGGGAGTCATTGTGATATCTTGCTTGTTTGCATTGTGAAATTTTTATGCTTGTAAACCACCTTTGTTTGGTTCCCCAAGCTCAGGGGTGGCCTCTTAAGAGGCCTAGGTTGGGTGGTGAGCATCTCATGGTCTCCTTGTTTTTATCTTAATGCAGATTTTTCTCAATGGATGAAGCTCTTATGATACCCTAAAGTGGGCATGGAAGACTAGAGAAAATACTCATTTATTGAAGCCATTGTAAAAACCTTTGGGCAATGTATTTTGTAAACTTGGATCCTATGTGTAAATGTTCCTCTTCTTGTATGGAAGTTGGTTATTTTTTTTAATAGAAATTTTGAGTTGATGCATTTAAGTAAGTTTGAGTATTCGGGTCTATATGTTTTCAAAAAAAAGATGTATTATTTCTATGAAAGAATGAATAAAGAGCTAGTTACTATTTCTTTACCTTGTTTGAAAGGAATCCATTTTTGCAAAAAAAAAAGAGAAAAGGAAATTTATTTAGATGGATACACTTGTTTTCTTTTACAAAAAAAAATTAGTTATTTATGCAAGCTTGTGATTAGAAAGGAAAAAGTTTAACTATTATGTTTCCATTTGTCTATTTCTTTTCTTGTATAATAGGTTTTTAGATTTTTAAAGCTATTAAAGAAAAAGCATATATAGAAACACTTAGTTCAAACACTTTAAACTTTTGGAAATCTGATATATATATATATATATATAGTAGATCTTTGTTCTAACATTCTTTTTAAAAAAAAGTATAAAACAATCAAGAATATTTTATTATTTTATAATTTATTTATTTATTTATATATATATTTATTTATTTATTTCACGGCAGGGAGGTCGTGACCCCCATCTACCCCCCGCTCTTCCTTTAAGGAAGGCGGCGATGATGGGAGGGGTTCGACCCCCCCGTGGCGCCAAGGCCTTCCCCATAGTCGTGGCTTTACAACCGCGGACTATGGAGGAAATGGCGGTCGCGGCTACCACGCTGCCGCCCCACCCTCAAAGAAAATAAATAAATAAAATGCAGAGCCACAGGTGGATTTAAAACAAAAAAAATTTGTGTCCAGTATAAATGTTAATAAAACTAGCAAACAGCCCTGCAACAATACTTTATTAGTAAATAGATATATATATTTAAATATATGTATATACTTACATAAATGTAAGTATATACATATATTTAAATTTATATATGCTAGGACAATACTCCATTTTTGTCTTCCATGCATCTTTCAGACTTGCATTGAAAAAATTTATGAGAGAAACAAAAACAATGGACCCTAGGGTTAGAAGAGGGAAAAGAGAAGAAGTTTTGGAGAAGAAAAAATAAATAAATGTTTTTTTTTTTCACTTCATATTTTGACCCTAACCCTAATTTTGAATTAGGGTTAGGGCTTGCAAAATATGAGAGGGAAAAATGAACTTTTTAAAATTTAATTTAAAGAAAGGTCTTTAAGTGAGAAACTATTCTTATTTGTTTCCAAAAGGGTAATGTTATTGTGTTTTGTAAAAGGCTTTTCTAAATTGTTTGATATGTTTTAGAAAGTTTTTTTTGCATGAAGTTAATATTTTATTATTTTAATAAGTGTAATATCTTGGGGATTTTAAAATTAGTGATCTTTCATTTTTTATATAATAATTTACACAATATTATCATCTATAAGATTATAGTAGAATTCAATTTTGGAGTAAAAATATAATAAACTAAGTTAATTATAATAGAAATTTGAAATTGGTAATGTTGTTGTCTTTTAAATTAATTGACTTAGAATTTAATTATTACAAATATTTAGTTATCTTTAATAAAGGGGTTTTATAAGTTAAAACCATTAGTGTAATTGAACCATAAAGGAGGTAATACCGTAATAAAAAACAATAGTGAATTTCATGGTTAGGTATTTCGTAAGTTTAAATTTAATAAAAATGTATTCTCATCTTTAATTGGACTTTATTCTCGAATTATAAATATATTTAGAATTCAAGACTTGAAAATAGTTAATTTAATATACAAATTGAATTTAATTAAGTCATCAACTAAATAGCCTAAAGAAAATAAATTTTAATTTGATAATGTTATTTTTATGAGACCAATATATGTGGCCAGTATATTGGCCATCGTAAAAATAGCGTTATTGTAATTCTTTGGTAAACTTGACATCATTAATATTTTTGGAATTAATGAGAAATTAAACATTATTAAATCTAATAAAGGGTTAGGTTTAATTTTTCTTTTGAAACATTTTTAGCCATAAATGGAATGGCGTATATTAACCCACCTGAAGAACTTAATCAACCTAAACTCATATTAAATATTTTAGGGTTGAGGGATGTTGTCTTAAGGACATGATTCCCCTTAACACTGCGAAAGTTATCAATGCAATGCATCCAAGGACTCCTTCAGATAGTTACGAGATTAACATTTCATACTTAGTAAACCCTAACTGTATCCCTTAAATTCTCTTATACCTTTATCAAAAGAAAAAAGTTGTTGTGTTTTCAGGCGCAAATTCTTGGGCATCACATAGATAATGGATGGGGTTTTGGAATCTTTTTTTATGGGTGGTGGGAAATGTTGTCAAGATCACACCTTGAGAGGTGGTGGACTGATGGAAGAAAGATAGATGTTGGAGGAAAAGTGGACTGTGGAGTTTGATAATTTTATGGAGAAGGGGTATATATTTTGGAACATAAGGACCCAAGCTGGATTTTTAAATGGATGGTGGAAGATATTGGATGGAGGGTTGGAGGAAAATTGGACTTTTGAGTTTGATATTTTGATGCAGAAGGGTATATGAATTTTGGAACATAAGGACCCAAGATGGATTTGGAAATGGAAAATATTTAGATGGAGGGATAACAATTTTGGATGCCAAATTAGATTTTTCTTTGAGACATCAAGAAGTTGCTTGGGAATCCACATGGATTTTGATTTTTTATTCTTTTGTGGATCTTTGGAACACATTTTTTCTACAAGAGATTTAGGAACCCGTATTTCTTTTGATTTTATTTCTGCTTAATGGGCCTTCGTGGCCTTTTGGACATTTATTTTTCCTTTTGGATCATATTTTTCTTTGTTTTTACATGTTGATGTTGATTAGATTGGACATGTTGATTATGCAATAGTGGCATGTTGTGATGGTTAATTTGTTGTGTTGTAGTTCTTTTCATCAAGGTTCAAATATTATTGGGGATGAGGTCCCCTATTTGTGGCCTCACCAGTTCATAGTTTTGGGTCAAAGCGTTTACTCATGTTTTTTTAAAGACTGGACATGTTGATCCTTGATTGTGTGTGGATTTCTTGATTTATGGACCTTATGCTTGGCATCCAAATTGCTTGAAAGGGGGATGTGATTTATGGATGGATAATAATTGTATGGAGGCCTTTTGTATGGGTGGAAGGTTCTCCAAGATGTGTACCTTTTTTACCTTGATTTAGGAAAGGGGAAGTGGATTGTGAACTAGTGGATGGAGGAATATATTGACCTAAGATGGATGGAAGTGGTGAAGCGAAAGGTATACATTTGGATTTGGATTTGGAAGGGACGTCAATGTCTTTAGAATGAACTTTGTAATTATGGCCATAACCATCAAAAATTTCTTTGATATGGATGGGTTTTAATATACTTTTTCCATGGATGTTTAACCCTTTGATTTGATAATTCTTTTGACTAGTAGGATACTTTCTTCAAGATGTGAGTCAATTTTGAGGAGGATATGCCATGGAAGAAATAATAGGATCATGAAATTCAATAGACTTAATGGAAGTAGAGGATACCATTTGACATGTATGGGGTTCATTAACAACTTGCTCAAATGTTCTTGGATCGTGAGGGGGATCAGGAGGAATAATGGGATTATGTGATGGAAAAGGAGCATTGACATGATCATTTGGTAGGATAGGATCTTCTGGAGAATATGGAGGATTAGGACATGGAGATGAAGGAACAGTAGGCTCATGAAGATGATCCAAAGGGATGACGTGATCTTGTAGTGGACATGAAGGTGAAGGGATACTTTGATCTTGACTTGGAAGGGGATCAGTTGACTCCATTTTAAGGGTGATTCACTCCTGACTATGAATAGCATCATCAGGAATAATGGAAGGGGTGACATGATCTTGCTTAGGAAGTGGATGGTCAATAAGACATGGAAATACATTCTATGCTTGAGATGGAAGAGGATCATCCTGGATAGGATGGAAAAGGATATTAGAATCTTCATGAGACTCTAGAAAGATGGGTTCTTGGTCAAAAACTAGATAGATTTGGTCATTGTTGGTATCTTGATCATTATTTTCTTCAAGACTTATTTCTTCATGATTTGCATCATCCTCTTGACACGAGGTATGAGTTTGGATATGAAATGTGGATTCTTGGAAGGGTTCAATGTTTTGACATGAGGGAGAAGGACTTTGAATGAGATTATTTGGAGTAGGTTTGTCTAGAAATGGAACATATGGTGTTATTAGATTTAGGTGTACTTAATTATAGAAGGGAGTTCTATCAGGAAAGGGATTAACTTGGAAATTAGTTGTGGATAGCCCTTGGGATGTCTCATCACTAGATATATCATTTCATAGAAATGGAAAAGATTGCTCTTGTGACACTTCAAGAGATGAAGAACTGGTGGAAAATATGGAGGCTTCTTGAGGGACAAATTATTCATGGGAGGTAGATATGTCATTAGTGTGATTATTTTGGAATGTGTCATTTCTATACATGGGTAGATGAATTTGATTATATTGAACAATAAGATGATGTATGTCAACCAATTTTTTACGCAAATAATTGAAAGAATTAGATTGAAATTTTTGTTGCTTGGGTGATCTTGTTGGTGATACCACATTGACATTTTCATGTTGTGAGTTATTTGTTGACTAAACATGTGGTACCATGAGTTTCTTATTGATCTTTCTTGATTGATGTCCAAAGGATGACATATTTGAAATTGTGTTTGTTTGGGAAATCCTTAGTGGTGGATTTGAGGAAGTAAGAGGATGTTCATTGAGGCATTGATTTGATCGGAGGCCTATTGATTGATTGATCAATAGGGTAGAGATATAAGTCCTCTATGGTGTAAGATGTTGGTTCACTCTAAATTTTAAGATCATCTATATGGATTTTCATGTCTTGAATTTATTGCATGAGGATATCAATTTTACATTGTGACATATTGTCAAGATTAGAAAATACATTAGCCTTCCTTTGATATTAGGATTGTGATGTAGACACATATGATCTATCGTAGGTTTGATATTGAGCTTTAGATTATGGTACTTATTGAAAATGTAAGGCATTGAGATTTTGTGATCATTGATATTGAGGTTGGGGACTGTGAAGCACGGAGGGATTGGTAGGTGCTTGTGTTATCTTGGGAAGAATTTTTGAATATGTGGAAGGGTCTATATCATCATAGTAGTTTGGTTCGTGTTCATCTTCATGTGGAGGAAATGAGTTCAAGTACATATCATCTAGGTTGTTCCTTGTTTGAGACCTGATGACTGGTCTCTGATCAAAAGGGTATGAAAGTGACATCTTGCTATTGATTTGAAATGGAAGTAATGTGATCTAAGTTGATAGGATGGGGTTCCAAAAATGAAGCGTGTTTTATGGTAAAGTCTAATAGAAAATGATCTATCTCTATTATGAAGACTTGAGATGTTGATGTTAATATCCTGGTTATAAGGACCTATAATCCTAATGTAAAACTTCCAAAATCAAAGATAAGGACTATTGACAACACTTGCTAAGATGAGATCTATATTTAAACAATAAGATCACAAAGTATAATACACACTTCAAACAATTTTTTTGTCCTAGAATCTACACATTGAGTGTATGTTATCAATCATTTCCATAGGTCTTACATAGAGAAATCAATTCAATCAAGCTACATATGGTCAATTGTGGCCTCAATGGATAAAAGAGGTAAGCTTTCTACCTAACCAAGTTGTAATCAGGATTATGTTCGCAAAGAAATTTCAAAGTTCACCTCTCTTACGAGAGCCTCCCACCATCATAAAAAAAAAAGGTTTTGCACAGTCCCGAGGGACTACTAGAGGAGGGTAAAATTGAAAGACTCTTCATCACTCACCCTATTAAGGATGAATGTGTTTAATTTTATAGTAGGTTGGATTACCATGGCTTAAATAGTTGTATCCCACTTGGGTCGTTCCCTCTCACCGGCCTCGTTAAGGAAATTCTTGAGAGGAAGTACCGCTATGGATTAATTGCAATAAATGAATTTGAAAATGAAGCTAAGATAGGTTTTGTATTCTTATCACCTAAAAGGTGAGAGCATATCCCTACTATCTCTGACTTCCAAACATAGATAAAAAGTGATACATTTTAGACCTTATCTAATCTAAGTGGGTCTTTGATAGGTTTTTCATCATGATCACCTTAAAGGTGAGAGCATAGGCCTACTACCATTGTCCACAAACACACAAGGTATTCCTAATTAATCTATGTTTGGAAAATGAATTCTGCAAACAAAGAAAAGGGTAAAAATTGAAGAGTTCAAGGATGTGTACCTTTGATTATTAATGCACATTTTTATGTTTACCATTTACCTGGGTAATCACTCCATCTCCTTAGCTTCCTTAATAGCTTCCACAAACATTAGTCTAACAAAAAAACAAATTCAAGGTGAAGGAAAATTGACATGCTTAGCAAATTCAAAATTTGCCAAGGATGAGCATACAAATCAATTGATATAGGAACAAGTGCACCTTGCTTTTTTTGTGCTTTTGACCTAGTCATCAAGATCCAATTTTTAGATATATTTCTGGTCCACAAAAATAGAAATGAGAAATAAGTAAACCCTATTGAAAATAAATGAGTTTTTCACAAATGCAAGAATTTTCAAAAAACTCCTTCATTTGTGCCCTAGGGACCCAATATATCAAAACATACCAGTTTTCAAAGATCTATTTTTTCAGTCATTATTTGTCATCAAAATTGAAACTATAGAGAACATGCCCCTATAGAATTTCAAGGTCTTTTCAGATATGTAAATTTTGCAAAAAAAAAGTAATTTGCACCCAAAATTAATTTTTTATGAAAAATTAAATATCATTCAAAAGTAATCAAAAAAATCTAATTTTTTTTAATGTAGGCTCTAGATATCAACCCCAAGTTGCAGTAAACATTTTATAGAAAAATTACAATTCATTTGAAAGATATGACCAAATCTTTTAAAACCCTATGATTTGGTCCCACCGGGGTGCCAGATGTAGATGAGGAAAATATATAATCTATCTTTTCATATATTTCTAACATCCAACAATAGAATACCTACAAAACACACACACATATATGCATGCAAATAAATTTCTGATTCCATTACCCTCCTATTTGTCAAGGTCTGTAAGTTCACGTCAGGTTCACCAAATGTATGTAGGGTAAATCTACACATGCTACACGTTAGTAGCACCGAACTAATCAAAGTAAAATACTAAACAAAGTTAACCCTATAAACAATAAAGACAAGCATGGATATATGAATAACTAAATAAAAATGAAACAATCAAATACAACTACCGACACCCACCTTGATTCCTTCTATTGCTTCTCTACACTCTATTGGAAATGGATGGCGCTCAGAGTTGATTTCTGCAACATTTTGACTCAAAGGTTTGAGAATTTTGATCCAAATGATTGATTGATGATATGAAAAAATTATATAAATTAGATTGTCAAAAACTTGGATCATTTAAATGAGAATGAAGGTGGGATTATATAGATTTTCAAAATTGGATGAACGGTTGAGATCAAAGAGAGAGATTTTATTTTCGACATATGAGATTCAATAAAGTTGGTTTAGAACTGGATAAACCATATTGTTTTATTTGAGAAGTGGATGAAATTGAAGACTTCATTAGCATTAAATAATTTAAAAATATATTTAATTATGTGCAAGAGAGAAGATAATAAATAAAATAAAGTTTTTATTTATTTTAGAAGAAGTTTTCTTTAAAAAGTGAATTAAATAAATTAAAAACTTATTTAATTGGAGAAGATGTTAGAGAAATAAATAAAATAAAGAATTTTTTAATGTTTATGAGAGATTTTACTTTTATTGAAAAATAAATAATTAAATAAATTTACAGGAGATTGAGATAAATAAATAAAATAAAGATTTTATTTATTTTAAGGAGACCTTGCTTTATTTGAAAAAGAGTGAATAATTAAAAAATTAAAGAAATTTATTTAATTATAGAAGACTTAGTTAACTAATTAAATGAGAAAAATGGAAGAAAGCATTTAATTAAATAATAAAAATTATTTAATTAAAGTGGAGGAAATTGATTAGTTAAATCATAAAATTATTTAATTAATCTTAGAAGAAAATTAGATAATTAAATAATTAAAAATTGTTTAATTATTAGAATGGAAGGATATGCTACTTGTTGAATTCGAATTAGAAGAGTGAAACTAATTAATTGAATAATTAAAATTATTTAATTAATTAAGAAGAAGGTCGGTAAAATTGTTGCTTGTAGATATGGGGATAATTTTAGGTGTGTGTGTGTGTGTGTGTGTGTGTGTGTGTGTAGATATATATATATATATATATATAGACACACACACACACACACATGTATATGTATGTGTGTGTGTGTGTGTGTGTTGAAAATGAGAATGTATGGATTGAAGATGAAAATGTAGGATTTGAAAATGAACATGTAGATGTGGACGATGGAAGTGTGGACTTTGGCAATGACAATCCACTAATTGAATAGGAAGGAATTGACAATAATAATGGTACACAAGAACCAAATCAATGTTACACATCTCCAAATTATATGAGAAATGAAGTCCCTTGGGAGGAAGAAAGACAAACTTCAAATTTGAGACCTTCAAGACCAATAAAAAGGTTACTTGAAATTGATGAGAACATAATAAGCAATTTCGATGGCAAGAGATCAGAAAGAACCATTCGGTTGTGGGCTTGAAAAAATTGGATCAATTTTTTAGCCACAAGACATTGTTTGAGCAATGTCAAATGTTTGTGTAGTTGTTAAAGATGCAGAAGATGAGATGTATACTAGTCAAATTGAAGATTAGTGTGAACAAGAAAAAGGAGAGGAATTCTATTATTGTGAGAAAAAATTTTAGTGCTCTCAATTCCATTGAGAAGGCTACCAAGGAAAAAGACAAGAGAGCCACTAAGAGGGTTATTACAACCTCCTTAGTAATTCATCATTTGAGAAAGGCTCGTTAGTAAATGATGAGACAAACTTGTGTTGACTTGAACTTAAATCATAAAAATTTGGATAGAGCACTTGCAAGAAGAGAAAGACTTGATGATCCTCTTCAAAATAATACATGGGCTTATGGGTAAAAGCACAATAATCTGTCACCCCTGAGGACAATTTTGAGCACTCATTCACGTCATACTCAGCCGAGTCAAACTCGGCCTAGTCTAACTCGGCCGAGTTTACGTGGTACCAAATGGCGCCTACGTGGCCAAGTTTCTGTACCCTGTTTTCAATACCGAAAATTTTCAATATCTTCAAAACTAGACCTGATCTAGCCATGAAACTTCACTGGCAGGCTGATATGACTGAGATGAACCTCCACGTGCAAAATCAGAAC
>MU223758.1:6504-23529 GCA_018584345.1 Thuja plicata
TTTTTGGTGGTTGAGTGTTCTGGGTAGAAGTTGGTTGGTTAAGGTGTGGATATTTATACCCCTCCTATATCTCTCTAGTGTATTAATCAATCCAACTCATGAGGGCTTATTGCTGAAACTGTTTGGATTTTTTTTTTTTTGGGAGATTTTGTAGTGGTGTAGAAAATATATTATGGATTATTTATCTAATATTTATCTTTTTGTCTACTATTCTTCTTTTTGGAGTTGCAAGTGATTCTATAAGCTTCTATCAACTTGAGAATTATTTTTCTATCTTGATATTTACAAACATAAATATCTATTATTTAAAAAATCACATAGAGCTCTCATTTTTTCTAGATGGCCAAGACTTGGGAATAAAGGGAGCTTAGATTTGATTTTTGGCTGACATTTATTAACTTCACAAAATAAGTAGAGTTCTCTTCATGTTCTAGACTTGAGTTATTTGTGTCAAAAGACCAATCAATAAAATTGGCACTAAGGGGAGGGCTTGATCAAGCTGGATCATAATACTCCATCATTTAGTGAAATGCATAAGAGATTGCCCAAATCTATATCATTAAAAGGGTGAGGTCAATAATCCATTAATTTAAATGCAAAATAAAAAGAAAGAGTGATGAGGGGACAATTAAGGATAATTCGATCCATAATTCTAGATCTAGCTCACAGCTCTTTTACTCACCCCTCTAGTTTCTCCACTTGTACATTTTAAAATTAATTTTATTTGATGATAATTTATCCCTTAACATTGTAGTAGATGCTCACAAGCTGCCCAATAAGCCTAATAAATTGTCCCCTAGATTTATCTATGGAGAAGGTAGGAGTGTAAAGGATCATGTTACATTTTTAATTGAAATAACCAATTAAACCTAGATTGAATACAAATATGTGGCTTGCAGATTATTTCCTTTATCATTATAGTATTTTTCACATAATTGATATTTAAGGTTATGCCTTGCTCAAATCACAATTGGGAGGAGTTAGAAGTAACCTTGTAAAGTTAATTTAAAATATATTATATCATTTAATAAAAGAGGGGGTTAAAATTTATTCAATCAAGAATAAATACAGAGCACGGGCATAAAACAACCCTATCAAGATCCACTAAGTAATCTAGTTGTTGAGACAAAGATAAGGGTAATTGACCCTTATCCGCAATATTCAAGTTTTGCATTTGATCAAAAGCTCACTTGGCCAGACAATCCACTACCCTGTTCCACTCTCTAGGGATATGAGTGAAAATAACATGATCCAAAGAAGCACACAAATTAAGAACCTAATTAACAACCAAAACCAACTGCCAACTAACATCCTTAGAATATTGTCGAGTCAGCAGATGATTCTAGAATATAATGACATAAAATAGGATGTTAGGGAAAATATATTGGGGTTAAGTAACTTAAGAGAAGTATCAATGAAAAGGAACTCCTAATACCTTGACAAATTGAATTATGGAGAAAATAAGGCTTATGAATCAAAGTTGGGGAGAAATGAGTATTTTGGCATTGATTGGCCTAAAACTAAATTAAAATCAACATAAAAAATTACAAGAAATACATTTTCAAAGATTCAAGAGTTGAAAGATTTTCTAACCAAGTATAATGGGGGGTGTTATTTCAAACTTAGGATAGGACTTATAACACCCCTAACATCATAATAACCTAATAGAGTCAATTCTTAGACCAATTTTAATATGTTATGAATAGACTTTATGGTTGACATGAAATATATAATGAGTCAACAACCAACTAAGATATATCAAAGGAGTTATAATGTACTCTTCACATCTAAAGATGGTATATGGTCTGAGCCTATCCCACGCTATGTAGAAAGATAACATAACATAAACCATTGGAGTGCAATTCTTTTCTAAGATGCCACTATGCTCCTTGTTTGCACATGTGTGTTTAGTTTGTGTGCACCTCTTTTTATAAATAACAAGACACATAGAAACACAAAATTTAAGGTAGAAAATATAGTCTTTTCACAAATGTAAATCTCCTTTCACCCATACAAATTAAATAATTTCCACAAATTTTCTCTAAGGTTGTATCAATTTCTTTAGACTCTTTCTCCCTCTCTTCATTTTATGATGTATTGGAAAGAGATTACAAGTACTCCAGTATTTTTGGTTTTCATATACAACAATAAAAGTTAGGTTTATATGACTATACATTTTATTTTTTATAATTAAATACTAATAGTTAATGTTAGAATAACTACTTTTAATATGATATTAAAATTATGCTTTTAAAGTCAATAGTGACATGTTTTGATGATTAAGATGTAGTATTGTTGCACTTGTCATCATGGTTAAAATATAACTGGGTTGTAAGTTTTGAATGGTTATATTGGGGATGACGTCTCTTATTTGTGACCTCACAAACTCCGATGTAGGAGCATCCCCGCTAAATGACAATCAACATCAAAAAAAAAAGAAAAAAAAAAAAAAGATAACTTCGTTTCTTTAGTTTTGGTCCAGTTGATTATGATCAATTTTGCAAAAATACATTCTCTCTAGTCTTAACTATGAATTGAATAACAAAATTAAACTAGAGATAATATCATATTTTCTCATTATGTAAGTCCCTTGGAAACCTTAACTCTTGGGATATTTCTAGTAGCACGAGAATAAATTTTCTAATTATCAACCCTATAAGAGGCCCACACAATATGATAAGTTGATGTCGTGTATATAGAAGTTGTGAGATGCCATTGTGGTAGTTCTTGGCAACCATCAAAGTATTATAATTTGGGAATATTGGTCGCTTAATTCTTGTCTGACCGTGGTATTACCTTCCTAAGAGGGTGACTTTTCATTTATATTTCGTAAACTTTATGAACATTTGTAATCAAGACCTTTGCACTTCAAGTAGAGGGTTTCTCAGGATTTGAGCGGAGGATTCCAACCATCAGGTGGATTTGAGGAATGCGTGAGATCAAACATTGATTTTCATGATCTTGTGGGTCTAAAACCTTTTCAAATGGGGAATGGTGACCGACGGTTTCCATAGTGGCCAAGGGTTCTCTTCCAAAAAGGTTTCTATTAACAACATCATAGGGTTTCATCGACAATGGAAGATAATGACAACATCAATTTATAGGGTAGCCCCATCCATTAAACTTAATCTTTTATTTGCACTTTTTTATTTTTCTTAAACACATAAGGCAAGAAAAAAAACTATAAAACTTCTTTAAAACCATGTGTGAACTAAAACAAGGTAGTTCCAATTAGTGGAAGTGATGAAAAAGATTTACCAGAACTAGGACAGACTAGAAAAAATGTGGTAGAAGTTGAATAATTTTTTTTAGCAAATCAAAATGAGATGGCAGGGCCAAAGACATGCATAATAGAAGTTGTGTTTAATAAAAAGGTAGGATCAAGCATGTTTACAAATGAAAAATTGAAAGTAGAGGAAGGGTTACAAAGGGATAGAATAGAACAAAGGATCGTGAATAACACAAGGAGGTTTCATATTACCTTTCAAATTTTCCAGGAATGTCCCACCGATCACACTAACTGTGCCTTGGAAATCTAGTTCCAGCACTCAATCAGGTGAAGCAAGTTGCAAATAGTGGCCATGCATGCTAGGATACCCTCAAGGTACCATACCAAAATTGAGGGAGAGATGTGTCTATGTAAATGTGAAACAGTACAAAGGGATCTTAAGGTGTAGGTACACTTGAAAGTTAAAGTATGCAAGAAAGGTAAAACTCACATCAATATTACGAAAAAAACTATGTTTAAGGCATTAGATATTGTTGAAACTGAACATGAAAAAAATGTGAAAAATAAAAATAAAGGAAAAGAAGAGATGAATGCAACATCTCATACAACACGAGTTTCCAAAAGCCTTGAGGCTAAAACTCAAACAACAGACAAGGTGGAAGTTGGGGAAAATAGGGTTACAAACACATATAGCCCTACATCAACACCTTTAACATGGTGCCCAAGTCTATATGTAAATGAACTATTATTAATGAAGGAGAGGTTTCAGTTTCTAAAAACAAGGAGTTGTGTGAAAGACATTAAGATAAAGGAGATCATATAATAAAATTAGAAACTAACAAGAGAGAACAACTTACTCAATTAATAGGTATAAAATTTACAATTTAACATGGAAAAAGGTGGACATGGAGTTCGATCTCCAGAAGATCAAGGATTTAGCTGCTAACATGGAGCTGCTTGAGGCCAAGGCGACCACCCTAATGGTGTACTTATCTTCAGGGTCCCTGGTCTTTTCTGCTGACCCTATTTTATTTTCTTTTTTAGAAGCTCTGTCTATTTTTTGCTTTGGCCTCTGTTGGCCTGTACTATCTTTTGGCTTCGTTTCATTTTAGGCTGGGTGTAATGATTTATTTTTAACTTTGTTTCAGGTTTCAGGAACCCTGTAAAACCTATTTTACTTAATCAAAGACATGGAAAAAGGTGAATACAAGCTGATTTTGATAAGGTAGGTGTTACAAGAAATTTAAAAAAAATAGAGGAAAGAAAACTAAGGGAAAATGAAAGAGATAATGACCCACAAAAAAAGAAATTCAATCTGTAATGGTCAACATGGAGTTAAAAGAAAATCAATTAAGAGAAAAAATAGAACATGTCAAGTAATGGACTCAAGTAGTAAAAGGGTCATGAAACACACCAAGTGAGATTATAGGAAAGTAAGGATGCATATATGAGAAGAAATGACAAAAATAATAAGGTGATGAATATTAAATCATTAAAGGGATAAACAATCATGGAGAAAAGGAAAACACAAAAGAATTAATAAGAGACTTCCTTAAAGAGCATTTAGATTGGTATGGAGTAGTTCAACAAGCACAAATGATTGGAAAATGGATGAAAGATAACAAGGGAAGACCTGTAAGGATTACTTCGAAGAACATAGAAGACAAAAACATGATTCTAAGAAACAAGAGGTTACTTAAAGGCACACACATATATCTTGATGAAGATATTACCATAATTCAATAAAAATAAAGAAGGAAAAAATGGGAAAAAGTAAAGGCAACAAGAGATAATAGAAAATGGGTTTGGTTACAAAATGGGAAGGCCCAAATCAATGATAAAATGAAACACAACAAATAGGAGATTGGGCCCCATTGGAAGACTTAACTATGGTTAGTTGGAATTGTAGAGGTTACCCATGGAGAAGAGGACCTGGGTTAGGGCCCATAGTTAAAGGTAAAGATATTATATTTCTTACAGAGACACATGAGCATGATGAGTGTAAAGTTCCAAAGTTTGAGGGATACCAAAAATCCTTAGTTTGGAATGAAAGAACTAATAGTGGCAAAGGACATGGAGGAATTATTGTTTTAATTATAGAAACTTGGGGCATATTTATAAGTATAGAGAAAAAAGACTGAAACAAGCAGTACATATGGCTGAAAACTAACAAAAAACCAAGTTTTGATAAAGGTGACCTAGCATGCTACTTTTCTCCAAAAGGATAAAAAAGTGTATATAAGAGGAACTTAGATCAGGAAGATGGAAAACAACCAAGCCCTTGGCCTGAAGAGAACTTACAAAGAAAGAAGTGACTCATTATGGTTAGAAGAAGAGAAGGATCAATGTTGGAAAAGATCTTCACAAGACAGGAAGGGTAATGTTAATCATTATGGGTAGAATTATTGGGCTTCTATAGTATGTACAACATGGTCATATGTAACGGTATGAAAGTGTGACCAAATTCAGGAAACGTCACTTGTAAAACATATAATGACTAGAGTTTTTTTGAATATGTCATTTTCTCTCAAGATCACACCTCAAGGATAATGGAGATAGAGATATGAGAATGCCCAAAAAAACAAAAATTAGACCACAATCCAATTCTTTAAAAATTGATCATTCATTTAAACATGAAGCAAAGAGAAAAGTAGTCATCCTAACCAAAATAAAGCACCCTCACATGGTAGGATTATAATGACTCAGGGAAATCAAAAGATCTCTAGGGGTGCTCTTAAATGACTTATTGGAATTTTAAAGTGTAATTTTGATTTCATGAAGCAACACCTTATAGACAAAGATACTCTAGTTCCTCTAATTCACAAGGCATTAGAAGAGTTCAAAAGGACTAGAGCCAAAAGAGAGGCAATAACTACTTTCTCAACAAACCCTTGGTTTGATGATGAGTACACACTAGTAAAAAGAAATCTGAGAGGGGGAATTAGTAAAGAAATCAAGAAAGAGTATGAAAATATGCTCAGGTGTAAAAAATAAAAATATGCGAACATAAGAATGATGGTGTTGATTACTCTTGGAAAACAAAATTCTATTTTTTGTTGGAAAGAGTTGCAAAAAAAGAGGAAGCACATAGAAAACATCATAGGGTCCCAACGGCTTAAGTATGCAAAGATTTTATATGAGGATGAGTATGATAATCATAGACCTCTAGTAATGAATTTCACAATTGAGCTTTTCACCATTGAAGATATCATTCAGGGCATAAAGAGTTTGGCAAGGGGAAAGGCCCAAGATATTGATGAGCTGCAAGCTAAACATTTTAATGGGGCATTGATGTCCTTGCACCGCATATCAATCATATCTTCAACAATCTCAATGAAGAGGGTTTTCCTAAAAATTGGATCAGTAACGTTGTGATTCCCCTCCACAAAAGTGGTGACATAAATAGCCCATAAAATTACCACACTATTATGGTTAACCCTCTCCTTGGTAAACTCTTTGATAGCATGATAGAACACAAAATTAGTAGATGGACGGAAATAAAATGTAAAAGAGGTAAGGGGTAGGATGGTTGTAGACCAAAATATTTTACAATTAATCATGGTGTTACCTTTAGATTCTCGGTTGAAAAAAATATGGAATACTCAACGTGATGAGACATTTTGTTGTTTTGTAGACCGTAAAAAGGTATTCAACATGGTACCACACATAAATCTTTGGTATAGAATGGAAGCACTAGAAATTCCTAATGAGCTTAGAGCTATAGTACATAGCCTTTATGAGTAGATGAAGTCTAAAATTACAACCAAAGATGGGATGTTAGAGTACTTTGGTAGTGATATTAGTCTCAAACCCACTCTCTGTAACTCTATTTGGTCCATATATTGATAATTCAGAAGAATGGCTAAACAAGACGAATGGAGAGGGAGCCTAGCAAGCTAAATATACGATAAAGTTACTTTTGTATACATAGATGGTCTCATTTTAATCTCTAAAATGACTGATGGGCCAAGGGAAAACTTGAAGGTGTTTGAAACCTTTTTTCACGAGGTTGGGATACATGTGAACACTACCAAAACTAAAGTGATGATATTCTCTTTGAAAAGAAACTAGAAGATGAAAAAACTTTTATTTTTGAAGGAAATCCTTTAGAGATAGTGAATGAGTACAAATATGTAGAGATCAATTTCCATAACAAAATCATTTAGGATAAAAAATACCTTATGAGATACTATTGGAAAAAATAGGGATCTTCCCTTTAAAGGATTCAACAATGCTCTGGGTGTTAAGATACCTAAAGAAAACTCAAAATATGGAAAACACCGGTGGAATAGGTTGATTATGTGATTATGAAGGATAGACTAGATAGAAGAAATAACACGTGGATGAAGTAAAGTGACAAATGGATGAAAAAATGAGATGTTAACATACAAGAATGTCCGGATAACAATGAAAAAATGAAAAAGTTTGTGTGGGAAAAATTCAAGAGTATCATATGGTCAAAATAAAATGAGCATTAAAAAGCCTATTACATCAAAGAATTGAACCCCCAAGAGACCATGAGGAAAAGACATATAGGAGAAAATATTAAATGGAGATCAAAATTGTTTATAACTCACCTAAGGAAGAATGGAAAAAATGGGTATGTCTATTCTACAACATGGGAGTGGTAGAGACAGAGCAACATTTTATCGTAGAGCACCCAACATAAAATGACATCCGTTCCAGCTACGTGGATATTTTAGAAGCGGACAATTTATGTACTTTATAGGAGGAAACACAACTAGACAGAATAGAAAACCTAGTGATCAAAATTCATTGTCAAAGAGAAGATTTAAAGAAAAAGTTACAATTTATTTAAGATTCTTGACACCCTTTAAAATGTATTCTACTTTTAAAAAAAAAAAAAAACCCTAAATTGCTTCAGCTTCATGGATGTGATTAAAATCTCTCTTTCATTTGTTCAAGCGTTTCAATAGTGCTAGAAGTTGTGTGTTCATTTCTTGAGCGATTCACAAGAGTCGATATGATAGTTTTGGCTGCTGCGTGAGAAACAAGGGATTTGTAGGAGAAGCGTGAGTATTTTAAACCAACTACACAACCTTCGCCAGCATTCACACAGCCTGTACTAAGTGGAAGCTTTGGAACTGCTGCATCTTGAAACCGTTCTTTCTTGGAATCGTTGGTGTAACGCCAGAATAAAGAAACAGACAGGGGAGATGGGAGGACAAAACAATGCGAAGAGGTTAAAGAGAATAAGAGGGTGGCATAGAGGTAAATACAATGACAGATATCGAAACATTAAAATTGTTTCTTCATAGTGACCTATGGTTAATTTAGAAGCAGAGAATCTTTGCATCATTATTTTGTATTAGTGAATTAAGAAGTTCCATGTAAGAGTCTTCATAAAAATGATATAGTTGTATTTAAATATTTTTTTTTTTGGAAGTTAGAATTTCTTTGGCTAAGAATCAAGGACAGAGGGGTATCCATTCTGATATGGTGGGTTCATTAAGAACCAATTGATTTCACCAAAGACCAAGGTTCCATTGACATATTGAGAACCTTATGTTGTATTTAAACATTTTGAATATAACTGAATATGTAATACATGTATTCTTACTTGAGTACATATAGAAAATTTTAAAGAAAACAAAAAAGAGTATTATATATCATTTTAATGTTTTTACAACCAGACTTTGTTAATGTCTTTATAACACCCTATCTTTTTGTGAATATTGTAGTAATATTCATTAATAAAAAATATTGATGGATTTCATGCCACCTTCAATTTCTAATTGTTTAAAAACTTAAAATCTAAATTTAAACTTCTACATAATTCATATTATTTTCAAAATCTGACTTACAGTTTTTAATATCAATGCCTTTTACAAACATAATTATCATCAACCCAAAACCTCTTTTACTTATTTGCAGCATAAAACACAGATTATTATTTATTTGCAATGCAAAACACAGATCAAGAAGGGCGTGACAAAGCTTTATTTTATGCTGAAAAATATGTCACAAGAGCAAATAATGAAAGAAAAATATGAAATTGGGACACTGTACATATCCTCGCGGGAACATTAAGAGGTGAAATTCCTTGAATTTGGTTATAAAATTTAAAAACTATGTAAACGGATGACTGTAGTGGCACGAACCAAAGCTGCACAAAATATTGTCAGACTTCACAGTAGAATTTAACCTAATATCCGAGCCAGAATATGGGGCCTTCAAAATGAAGAGCAAGAAACCCTAAGTCATACCAGAAATTCAATGAGATAATGAGTGATGAGGCCAGAGGAAAGCTCCTATGGCAAAACTCCGTTTGTAATAAAGATCACCTGTCACAGCCAAGCCGTAGTCGTGAAGGAGAAGATCGAGCCTCCATTCGGGCATGGATTCGTAATCAGCCTTGGAATACCTCGGGTAATTCAAAGGCATCTGAAAAACGCAGTCTCCTCCATTTCCCATTCCCAATCCCCTTCGCTCGCTCTCACTTAATTTAGCTTCTGCCGGCACTGCACTTTTTTCCCACCCTAATTTCTTCAGAAGATTTTCAAGCGAATTCACGCGGCTTATGAGGTTAAAAATGCCTTTATGCTCCTGCTGTGCCTCAATTTCCATGCCTGCCATATTATTATTGCTTTGAAATCTTTAAAATCCCTTTCACAGTTGTGAGAGTCGAAGAAAGAGAATGATATAAGGAGAATGCGTGGGTAGCAAGTCACAAGTAATGTAATTAAATTACACACGACAACGGAGCGCAATAGCTGCGCATATATGCTTCCGACGGTTACGGATTCCCCAAAAGTATTCCAAACTTTTCCTGCGTCCACGTGGTAAGCAAATTTCGGAGTTGTTGAGAATGGTTAACGCTAATGACCATCTGCTACCAACTTTGGCGGGAATTTGTATCGTGCGAGGAATTGATGAGGAGCGTTACGTGTTCCATACGTTAATTCTGTACCACGCAATGATTGATTGTGAGGGAGTGTCTACGAACGGAATGTTATGGAATCGCATGTGGACGAAATTTGGTGTCTGGCGGTTGTCTTTGGGATTTATGATGGAAGAATCAGGTTGATATTAACTCTTATTGTTATAAAAACAATTTGCCTTGATTCCATGATTTTGAAATTTTATTGATTGATTTCAATTTATGAATTGACGTCTAAACATATTGTTGATTTTGATTTTCAAAATTTTGGATGAATTGTGGTGTTATTTTGATCTTCATAAATAAAATCTTGGTATTACTTTTGAGGCATAACATAATTTGAGATATAAACATTTGAAAAGTTCATGGTGAGATATAAACATTTGAAAAGTTCATGGTGTTTAGACATATTATTGAAAAGTCTGTTGACTTATATCAATTAAGTTTATTAGTAAATCAAAGTAATAATATGCAACTGGGTTATATGATGGTGTAATTTTGATTCCTTTAATCTTATATTATTTAAAACTAAACACTCAAGTAGAATTTCATAAGTCTTCATTACCAAATGAGAAATAATAATATATTATATAAATGCATATAAGAAGCACACAATGTATGGTAAATAGGGATGAGAAAATTTTAATTCAAATTTAAAATTTAAGGGTTCAAGAATTAATTCGGATTCAAGGATTAATTCTCTTGCTCCTCAACATTGCTCAAGGCACATAAAAACTAATTTGAAAGGATAAATTGGTGGTCTCAAGGTAAAGAATGAATAGATTAAATATGTACTAATAGGAATGGAATAGGGACATGAGTACAACTAATGTATATTTGTGAATAAGTACAATAAGTTGAAATGTAGATGGATAACAATCTAGACATGAGCTAAACTTATCACAAAAGTGTGTCATTTATTTATATGTTATTATATTCAAAATTTTCCATCAAAGTGGACACACAATTAAATGGAAAATTACATGAATATGTTATTTTTACCATTACTTTAAATTGTCCTTCTTTAATATGCTTACACATATAATGTAACCATGCATTTCAAAGTATACAAACATTCTTTCTCAACATGAAAGTTGTAGTATAGTAAATTTTATCTCATTACTCACACTCTATTTGGGCCCCTAATTTAGTGTGTCCTTTTCTAGATTATTTTAAGCCTACTTGGGCTCTATTATATACTATGTAATTGAACATTAAAGCTTATAATTTAACTATCATCAAATACTTTAAAATATTAATGAAAAACATAGAATTCCTTTCATTGTTGCTTATATAAATATACAACTTGGTATGAAAGCAGTCTCACTCATTGGTGCCAAAAACTAATGGATATATAATCCTCGAAGAAAAGGACATAACAAATGGAATATGAGGAAAACAAAATTTATTGTATGTGTGTTTACTATATTTTTATCTATTCCTATATGCACCTCAAATAAATGCTTAAAATTTTGTTTCTTAGACCAATTACTTTACAAACCTTTTCATGGCATTAAAAGGGATATTGGTCATAGAAATGATTTAATAGTGTCAAGCTAGGAGAACATCTTTTATAATCAACGAAATGTACAATGAAGAATAGATAATGGAACTGTAAAAAAATCAATGATTTTGGAAATGAAGAAAATAATATTTTAGAAGAAACTACTTTAGAGAATGAATGTGAAAATACATCTAGACTTCATCATGGCCAAACAATGTAGATTTTTTAGAAAGATATGGTGGACAAGAGAGATATAGATAAAGAGACAAATTGACCTCCAATGAATTTGAAGGTGAACAATATACAAACGAGGTTATCTATTTCATTGCCACCATGAAAAGTAGTGGTTGTCTCATTCATGATGACATACTACAATTTTTAAACTATAAGAACCTCAAAAATAGATAGAGAAAAGTAGTTAACATTATCATTTCACACCTTCACACAAATCAAAATGAATATCCTTTGTTGCTAATAATTCAAGGCACAGTGAGAACAAGTAAATCACATGTGACGGGTGTTATAAATAAATGAATCACTTAAGAATGCTTCCTTCCCGAATTGATCTCCTCTACTTCTACTTGTATGGACTAGAGTTACAACCTTTAATATAGGAGCATCAACTACTCATTTAATATTAATGATCTCAATTTGAGATTTTGAATTACTCGAGGGAACAAGATTGTCCAAGAGGAAATAACACATGTTAGATACATCTTGATTGATGAAATGGGTTTTATCAATGAATGATTGATTGATAGCATAGATGCTTGACTATGTTACTTAGCTTTTTCGTGGCTTTTCCTAAAAATAAGAATCAAATCTTTGTCCTGTATTTATTTTTCTCAAGTTATCAATCTTAAATTTCACTAGAGTTCATCAAATTTACTTCATACATAGTTTATTTTTATAATTATGATATATATAACTTTACATAATTAATAATCAATAATTATTTTTCAAGAATATTTATGATCTTGGTTTGTGATCTTGGACAACTACCTCTAGTCAATGAAAAACCACCATGTGAAAGAAAAATATGAGATAATTTTTAATGGTTCAAGAATTCAAAAAAGTTATTACTTTAGATCATATTTTTAGGCTTGATGGATAAAATAGTGATCAATGGAAATTTTCTCAACTTTAACAAATATAAAAGATGTAAAACCTACATTAGATGATTATATGTTGTTAATGATGAGATCTAATATGGTGATGATACAATAAACAACTTACTAGAATAAAACCAATCATAGAAATAGAAAATTAGAGCAACCAACTAAGTAACAACAAAGTTGGATCCAATTAGGATACATCCATGTTTATATTATAGCTTTATGGCTACTTATCGAACAATCAAACCTAAGAAGGTGAAGAATTGTTAGTGGGATTTTTATTCTTGCATAGAAAAATTGTCCAAGTAGATATATCATTAAAATTAGAATAGCCCTGACCCACAAAAGAAGAAGGTGGATCAACAAAAATAGAGTTAGATAGAATAACATTATTAGGGCCAAGAACATTCATCATAAAAATATTATGAGAATCCTTAATCCCACTATGAACATTTGAAACTACCATTAATTTGTATGAAGTAGAATTAGTCTAGCAAATATTAGTTAGAGAATCAAAAAAATAAAACTTAAACCTAGCATCTATCATTTTGTTATTAGAAGTAGATTTAGAATAGAAAATTATTCTCTAAAGTAAATTTGTAGTAGAATGAAAATGAGCAAAACTAATCAAAGAATGAGATGAACTGATAGCCTAAGACATGCTAGCTAAACCAAGAGGATAAGAAGAAGGAATGTGTGAAAATAAATCCTTAGAAATAGCATCATCCTCTATAGCATCATCAAGAAAAATAGTAAGCTGGTCACGAATGGAATTCCTCCACCAAATTGAGGAAGACTACTTGTGAGCACTATGAGAGAAAATAGAGCCAAATGTCAATTAGAAAAATAACAGCTACAAAAAAAGGGAATCCCCTCATAATATACTAGTTGACACCAAGATCTATCATGAACCTATAGAATGACCTCTCTAGGAAGATCTTTTGAAATCTATCAAGTTCAACAAAAATACAAGAAAATGAGGTATGACCAAAATATTTGGTTGGAAAGTCCACCTTCAAGAAACTACCTAAAGTATTATCAATAGCCTCATAAGCTTCATCACACCAAAAATAAGGAAATGATAAGGCAATCTTACCCACTCAGAAAAATATTATTAGAAACTTTCAAAAAATTGAGAGAAGAGGCTTAGGGGTGCATAGAGAGGGGATGGGATGTGAATCTTAACTCCAAGTGTCGTCATCAAATACAACGTATCAAACATCCTCATAATTGAAGAAAACAATTAAGAACCCTCTAGCAAAAGGGTAAAGCTCCATTTTACCCTTGACCAAAGGAGACTAAATCTCATGCATCCAGCAATGCAAATAAAGACAATGTCAAAAATAGAAAAACCTACAAATTAATCCTTTCGTTGCAAAATTATCCTCTCATTCAAGTACTTCTTTTCCTATAGGAATCATAGGAGAAGTAGAAGAACATAGAGTAATAGCCTTGATAGAACCCTTTATTTTCATAGAAGAACCAGGAGTAGTAAAAGCCAGGACTACATTTAAGTAGTCGACATGATTTTCTCTAACAAATCTACATAAGATACTTGTTCCCTAGAGGTAGAGGAAACAATAGTGGCCTCACACACACACACCTAAAATTCTTCTCAGCAGGGGAGGTCCCACCCACATTTAGAGAAAAAGAAGCTAAAGAGAGACCCAAACATAGATCATCCAACTTAGGATCCTCTATAGTTAGATCCCCAACCACAACCACCATAATATATATTGCAATCTAGGGAAACCCACCAGCAAGATAAGATAGGTCTGCCACCAGATACAACAAAGGTGGATATCTAGAAAAGGAGTAAGCCATGGGGAGGGGTGATAAAGTGGAATGTGAGAGCAGGCAAGAGTCATTTCTAGCAAGAGTCATTTCTAGAAATTTATGAACTTGCTATTATTAGAATTTTGTTAAAAAACTGACATTAGCTATAATGATTTATTGAATAATTTATAATGGGCTTATAGTGATATTATTTATATAATAATAATAATTCAATATAATAGAATTCATTTATTTTAATTTATTCTATGTTCCATCTTCTGTTTTGACTGACATGTGTATCTTATATATTATTTATATACAATATGTCGAAAGATATCCTATTGTAGTTTCTTTTTTTATATTTTTCACTCTTTTACTAAATTTTAGTTATAAAATATGCCTTGAATAGGTTATGTCTCAAGGTATTATATATAAGTTAAACATATATGATATTTTAACTAATGTTGATAGAAAAATTAATAAGCAAGCGATGTCATGACAAGATAAAAGTGTATCAATCATTTTTATGTCTACAATATCAAATAATAAATTTAATTACATCATAAATAGTAATTATTGAAGAGAGAGAATACTCTATTTTCTAACTAAAGATATCTCTATTGATTGACAAAGAAAATGAGATATGTGAGCTATATGAACTAAAAATATTTTAGATTTTTAGTGTAAGTGGATCTAAGGATTAAAAAAGCTTTATGCTCTAAGATCAACTTACTAGTGAATTGGTTTGCACTCGCAAATATTTTCTATGCTCTATATATTTTTATCACATGAAATTCGTAAAAAAAAAGAAACTTTCATAGAGTGATATTTTAATCACACTATCAAGGATTTGTTTTCAATTTGACAATATACATAATAGAAAAAATGAGATATGTGCATGAATTCTAAAATATTTCTTAAGTGATTTGCACTAGATGTGTGTGAGTTCCTTTTACATATATGAATGATTTTTAAAATAAAAAATAAGTTATTCTCTTAATATAAAATCACTAAAATAAATATTATTTATATTAAAGATTAACATAAAATAAAATTCCCCTCATTAATAGGGGTCAAAAGGATAATCTGTTGTTAAATCTTAAAATTGGGGTTAAGTGGGAAGCCCTGGAATCAAGCTAGGTCAAGATAAGTTTTGATGATGCCCCAAAGGTAATCCAAGAGTGAGTGGAGTTGGTTGTGTTTCTCAAGACCACACCGGGGTGGTCATAGGTTCGAAGTCAATCCCTTTAGGAGTGTTAAAAATCAACAATGTAGAATTCAAAGTGACTTTGATTGGTGCCAAATGGGTGCATGCACGAAGTTGGGTGCTAATTCCGCGAAAATCCATGGCCAAAAAATTTTGGCAAACCGAAAAGGGCACCCATTTTTTTAGAAACGGGTGCCCGTTATGCTTCGGGTGCCTGAGCCGTAAATATAAAACGAGCGGCCGTTTAAAAAATTGGCACTCATTTTGGTTCGGGTGCCCGGGCCAAAATGGGCACCCATTTTGTAAAAGTATTTAATTTTTCTTTTAAACTGTTTTGCAAGTCATTTTCACAAATTGCAAAGTAGAATCACGTTTTGCTATAGACGGGTGCCCATTTTGAGAGCTACCGCTGACCCCCTTGCTGTTGTTTTTTCTGAGTCCAGGTACATATCATTATTTTTTTCGTTAAAATTATAATTTATTGTTGTTTTTAATTATTTTAATGTTCAATATGTATTATGATTACTGTTTAAAGTTTTTTTTAATAGGATTAAAATAAATTTTTATGTTTAGTTTTATTTGAATTTGTAAATTATTGTAGAGGACAACAAAACTTTCACAACTTATTTAATCCTAGGTAGAAAACTAAAACCTAAACCTAACCACAACTGAAACAAGAAACCCTAGGTAGAAAACTAAAACCTAAACCTAAACACAATTGAAACAAGATTGTAAACCCTAGGTAAAAAACATAAATGTAAACCTAGACACAAGTGTAAACAAATTTGTAAACCCTAGGTCTAGAAAATAAACAATAAACTCTCTCTCTCTCTCTCTCTCTCTCTCTCTCTCAGAACTAGTTTAATATTTAATGTTCAATACGTATTATGTTTAATGTTTGAAGTTTGTTTTTTTAATAGGATTACAGTAAATTGTTATGTTTAGTTTTATTTTACTTTGTAAATTATTGTAGAAAACAATAAGACTTTCAAAACTTAAAACCCTAGGTAGAAAACCTAAACCTAAACCTAAACACAACGGAAATAAGAAACCCTAGGTGTTATTTTAAACCTATGTTTCAGGTTTCAGGAACCCTATAAAACCTATTTTACTTAATAAAAAACAAGAAACCCTAGGTAGAAAACAAAAATGTAAACCTAGACACAACTGAAAAACAAAATTGTAAACCCTAGGTCTAGAAAATAAACAATAATCTCTCTCTCTCTCTCTCTCTCTCTCTCACACACACACACACACACACACACACACACACACACACACACACACACAAGA
>MU223758.1:72996-84679 GCA_018584345.1 Thuja plicata
TTAATATTAAATATTAAATTTCATATGATTAATAATAATATAACATATATAATATATTATTATTAATCAACATGTATTATATATATTCTAATGATCATACGACTGAAGCTACAAACATTAACACTTTACAAGAGGTTAAAGCATCGACACACGAAAGGAACTGATCAGACAAGCAGTGTCACAAACAACAGTTCACCTTGTTGATACAGTGTGTATCAAATAATCAGAAGGTTGTAGCCTTCACCACTTGGACAGTGAGTCCACCACCCCTAACAAGGTTATTGTAAAAGACTCCTAACAGGGGCAAACCCTTAACCAGGTCACTATACTACTGCATTGTAATGAACAACTCCTAATAGGGTTGAATGATCTTTTAATAGGGATTACTATAAACCAGTATAGTTCTTTGTGGGTGCTAATTACCACTGGGGTTTTTACCATTTGGTTTCCCCATAATCAAATTATGTGTTGTGTAATGTGTTATCTGAATGTGCATTTACTTTGTATCAATCTGGATTAATAAGTATAAGAAAAAGATAAAGTTTCCGATAACTGATTCACCCCCCCTCTCAGTTATCCCTGAAGTATTCTAACACTTTCCATACCATATATGGTCACTATGAGCTCACTGTGGTACCATTTGGGTTAACAAAAACTCCTTCCATATTCATGAGCTTAATGAATGGAGTTTTTAGAACCTACTTGGATAAATTTATGATAGTATTCTTAGATGATATCTTAGTGTTCTCTAAAACTCTTGAAGAACATGAGGTTCATCTTCGCCAAGTATTGCGGTGCCTTAGGGAAAATCAACTTTATGTCAATGGAAAAAAGTGTGAATTCTTTCAGACAGAAGTTAAGTATCTTGGACATGTCATATCAGGGAACGGCATCACTATTGATCCAGCCAAAATTCGAGCCATAGTGAAGTGGCCAACTCTGACTAATGTCCCCAAAGTTTGCAACTTTATGGGACTAGCTGGGTATTATAGAATAGGATAGCTGATCCCATTACTTCCTTGCAAAGGAAAGGTAAAAAGTTTGTCTGGTCAGAAAATTGTGAGGCCCTTTTCCAATGTTTGAAGGAAAGATTAACTAGTGCTCCAATCTTGGTGGTTCCCGAATCATCAGGAAACTTTGTAGTTTGCATAGATGCCTCACTAGAAGGGATTGGGGTAGTTCTTATGCAAGAAGGACAAGTTGTTTCTTATGAGTTTAGGAAGCTTAAAGATCATGAGCTCAACTATCCCACCCATGATCTAGAACTTGCAGTAGTAGTTCATGCCTTAGTAAAGTGGAGACACTTTCCATTGGGTCACAAGTTTGAACTCCAAATAGATCATCGAAGCCTTCAGTACATCTTCTCTAAACCTAACCTATCCAAACATGATCAACAATAACCTGTCCTTTGATTGCTTTTTTGTCAATGTATTCAATGTCAAATTCACTTAGTATCATAACCCACTTAGCCAGCCTTCCAGTGAGAGTTGCCTTACTTAACAGGTACTTGAGAGGATCTATTTTAGCAATTATATTAACAGAGTGTGCGAGCATGTAGTGTCTTAGTTTTTGAGAAGCAAAAACCACAGCAAGGTAGGATTTTTCAACAATAGTATAATTATGCTCATAGGACACCATGGTTCTACTTATGTAATATATGGCTCTTTCTTTTCACGTTTCATCCTGTTGCGCTTGCAAAGCTCCCAGGGATGTCTCGGTAGCTGAAATGTAGAGGAGAAGATGCTTTCCTAGTATTGGTGCCATCAATATGGGTGGATTAGCTGGATATTCCTTGATTTGCTAGAAATGTTTTTCACACCCTTAATCTCATTTGAATGTAACTCCTTTGTGTAGTGTTCTTGTAAAAGGTTGTGCCTTATCTCCAAATTAGGATATGAATCTTCTAATAGATTGGAGTCGACCTTGTAGAGTCCTAACTTGACGGATGTTGCAAGGAGGTTGCATGTCCATTGTTGCCTCTACCTTTTCAGGATTAACCTTAATTCCTTTTGTTAAAATGATGTATCCCAAAAGTTACCAAAAGTTACACCAAAAGCACAATTTTTAGGATTCAGTCTAAGCTTGAATTGTTCCATTCAGTCTAGAATCCTTTCTAAGGCCTCTAGATGAGTATCTCTCTATGCTGATTTTGCCAGGGTGTCATCTACATAGTCTTCCTTGTTTTTGTGCATCATATCATGAAATATAGTAGTCATAACACATTGATATGTTTCTCCAACATTTTTGAGACCAAAATGCATGACGTTCCAACAAAACATGCCCCAAGTGCAGGTAAAAGTGGTCTTCTCTTGATCTTCAGGTGCTATTCTTATTTGGTTGTAGCTGGAAAAGCCATCCATTAGAAAGTACATCTCATAACCAGCCATGAGATCCAAAATCATGTCAATATTAGATATTGGAAATCATCCTTAGGAAAAGCCTTGTTTAGATCCTTGAAATCTGTGCAAACTTGAATGGACTTATCATGTTTAGTCACATGGACAATGTTAGAAATTCAATTAGTGTATGCTATTGCACAGATGAATTTAACCTTCAGTAGTTTCTCTCATTCTTCTTTGACTAATAGTGCCACATGACGATGCATTTTGCAAAGCTTTTGTTTGACTGGCTTAATTCCTAGAGCAATTGACAAATGATGCATAATTAGGTCTGTGTCTAGTCCTGGCATGTCTAAATAGGACCAAGCAAAGTTGATTTTATTTTTCATGAAGAATTGGAAAAATTCTTGTGTTTCTTGCTCAGATAGAGATTGTGGTAGGTAGATTAATTGAGGTGCCTTTGTTGTTCCCAAATTTATTGCTTGTGTTGGTTCTATCAATACTGATTATCTTTCCTAAAGGTGATTAGGAAGGATATCAAGTTTCCATCCTCCAGCACCTTAGAGAGGTTTTCACTGTTGGATACACCTTTTGTTTTTACTATTTTTGGTTTTGATACTATCACAAAGTGGTTTTCACCATCAGAACTTTTTTTCTTTTTATCTTTTCTCTTTAGGTTGAGGAACTTGATGTCCCCCTCTATCATGTTTACGCTTGTTGCGTTGGTGGAAGAGGTGAAGGGTTCGATGGCATTCAAGTAGTAGGCTAAGGTGTAGTCATTAGGAGCAGAAATGAGGTTCAAGGGTTCATTTGAGTCCCATTCAATAGCTCAGGATGAACAAGAGGTAAAGACCCAACAAGTTCCAAGGATAGCACTGGGTTATCCAGATCAAGGTCTTCAACAGCTAAGAGAAGATCTATGATGGCACTCTCCAAAGGATTTCCTAAACTATGATTTTCCCTAACACTTCTAGCAGAGTTGTTGTTGGTAGTACGTGGATTCAATCTGTTTGACCTAGAGTTATCATCCTCTCATGCTTCTCGAGAAGCCATGCATTCTAGGAAAACACTCATAGGCATAACTTGGATTCTTGAAGATGGGATATGTGGGTGAGAAGACATGTCCAGTATTTGGAGATCTCAAAGATCCCAAGTTGATTCTTCTTCTTTTTCTTCATGATCCCATTGTTACCCTTTTTCATCGGTGAAATCATGTATGTAACTAGTGGATGCAAGACCACTTCTATTTCTAGTTGATGTGGTGGCATGGCTAGAGCACCAGTCAGAATCCCAGTCCTGAGTAGCAGACACAAGAGCATTCCGAGGTTCTCTACCAAAATTCCAGTTTGTGTTAGGTGAAAGAGGCAGCCTTCCCTCCTCTTTAGAAGAATATTCATCATCGGGAATAAGGATAGGTTCTAGTTTGGGATGTTCACTTAGAGGTCCATCGATGCAAACAATTTCTCCATGTAGGACATGAGGTATAAACTTATGAACTACATCCACTTCAATATCCATGGTAGCATCAAAGAATGAATCCCACTCATATGCATTGGAGTCTATTTCAATCGAGTGAGGTAAGTCTAACACATGCATAGGAGCCAAAGTTTGCCCCTGGTTAGGATGTTGTTCTTGTCAAGTGTTATCTTGTCCATAATCAAATTGAATAGGAGCATGATCTCTATTTTCCAAATAGCGAGAGAGAGTCCTTGGGACACTGAGATAGCTGTTGTTTTTATGTTGTTGATTCATTCCACACTGAGTAGAATCATCCTTTAATTTTTGAGAGGCACGAGGATAAGCCTCCTTAACAACATGCACCTCATTATTTGAAAAATGCAGTATGTCAAGGACATGGGAGGTGAAGACAAGCTTCCCCCAGTTAGGATGTCTATCTTCTTCTTCTAAGTGCATGCATGACTCTTGAGTTGATACCTCTATCACATTTTTTGAAGTACTGGACCCATTTGGTTCAAAGGAAGCTCTGTGAAATGATGGGACATAAGGTTCCCCTTTATATGCCATATTTTAAATTGCGGCATGCATCAGTTTCTCACAAGAGAGAGGAGTACTCTCGGTCTCATCTTTAGTATCTGTATCATATGCATCTGTGTGGGAGCTACTAGGATGGTTATTATTAGGAGAGGGATGGATCTTCTGCTCATGATACCCCAAGTCAGTCCTATCTATGGGAATTCAAAATTCAGCATGAAGGAGTTGTATAAGACCTTTGTCTTTTACCAAGGGTCCTTTCCCTTTGTATCCCATTTGTTTCATTATTTGATATCCTTTCCCATACTTATGTGGGAAGATTTACACATGTTTTAATTCATTATCTTGTTCTTCATCCTTGTACATCCATGCAAGAACAACTTTCTCTTCATTCTCTTCTGAAAGAGACACACATGCCTTTACCATTCCAGTCCCCTCATGTATTTCTACTTGTTGACCATTTGAAGGTGGGAAGGATGAGGATGGCATACCATAAGATCTAGGAGATGTAGGAAGAGAAGTTAAATGGCATTCTCCCATGCTTGTGTTACTGATCTTAAGTTTTTCCTTGAAGCTTTTCATTAGTGCCTTTTGAGCTATTTAAGAAGTTTGTGATGCCTCATTGTGTGGAACCATGCTACCAGCTTGTTTCAAAGTGTTACAAGAGTAGGCACTGTCAGTTGGAATAGAAAATTCTACCCCATTGAATGGACATTTCACACATTGATGATAAGTGGAGGGGACTTCCTACATGTCATGGATCCATGGTCTACGTAGCAATAATTTATATGCGAGAGCAAAGTCAAGCACTTGATAGGTGACATTTATTTCAATAGGGCCCACTTTGATGGGTAGAACCACTAGTCCTTTTGATGATCTCTCTTCCTCATCATATGCTTTGATAGTGATCTTCTTTCGAGGATCAATGGTGTGTTTAGAAAATCCCAGTGCTATGACTAGCTTGAGAGTGCAGATATTCAAATCAACGCCTCCATCTATCAAAACATGCTTAACCTAAATTTTGTGTATCAAGACCTCTATGTGAAGAGGTTGATTGTGTGGGTGACTAAGGGATTTTTCATCTTCTTCTGAGAAAGATAAATAGTAAGGGGATGTTAGATGATTTACCATGGTCTAGAACTGACCAACATCAAGGTATTTGGGAACATTAGTTTCCACAAGTGCAGTCTCGAGAATTTCCTTATGCAATGGTGACGATTTTAGCAATTCTAGTATAGAGATCTGATCAGGAGTTCGTTGTAAATGATCGACCAAATTGTAACTTGAAATAAATTCTTTTGATGATGAAGGTTTGTTTGTTGGTGCAATGGTTTGATTAGGTGCAAATGTCACCCCTTTAAGAGTGACCTTGGATTAACCTTTAGTGACCACGTTGGAAGAATCAGTTTCTTTATCCTTAATAATGATGACATTGATTAACCTGTCAGAGGGTTCAAGCATGTGTATCACATTGTTAGTGGTGGTATAGGTATGATTCACCATGGTTCCTAGGGATTTTGAGTATTCTCCTTTCTCATAAGATGGCAAGGGTTTCTTGAAGGCTTTATGATCATCATTTGAATCGTGAGTACCAACTGTGATAGTTTTATTATCGATAAGATCTTGTATCACATGTTTTAGGTTCATACAATCATTTTTAAAATGTCCTTTGTTCTTATGAAACTCATAGTAGTGATTTTCATTCCACTATTTAGGTTTTACCTAAAGTTCCCATGGTTTTGAGTTGGGAATCGTGACAATCTTTTTAGAAACCAATGTTTTCAACGCATCTTCCAAAGGTTCTCCAAGAGGACTAAAATTTCACTTGGGTCATGGCATCCAAGGTGACTTATCTTTTTGGGAGTCTTCAGTGTTCTTAAGAGCGTTGGGAGTAACCAAATTATGCTTGGTACCCTATATGCTATTAGTATGGTTAAATACAGGATCATTAGGTTTGAACTTAGGTGAGTCAACTACACCATCCTTAACCACATGGTGATTCTTATTCTATTATTTAATCTTGTCCTTGTTATTTCCATTGTTAGAAGATTTAGTGTCTTTGTTCAAGGTTAGATCCCCTTTTCTTATGAGAACATCTTCAATCCTCATAGCATTGTCAACTAAGTCACTAAAAGAGGTGTGTTTTTTGCATCTGTGCTGCATAATTCATCTTAGGAACTAGGTTGTTGATGAAGATGTCAATCTTTTTTGGTTCAGGTATTTGTCTAGGGTATCTTGCAAATATCTTTCTCCACCTCTAGAGGAATTTAACAAATGGTTCACTAGCATGTTGCTTAGTGTTGCATAGATTTAGCATTGTAATCATGTGTAGGATGTTGTATGAGTAGTCTGTAAAAGCTCATCGAATGTATGAATACCAGGTGTGAGCTTTGTGAACCATTCCAAGGATTGGCCACTGAGGCTACGTGGGAATAGTCTCATTAGATATGGCTTCTCATGCATAAAATCCATACTAAGAGTGCAAAATTCTCTTACATGATCTTGAGGATCACCTTCCCCATTGTATTTGTCATACTTAGGAATTTCAACCTTTGGGGGAAAAGGTGGCACGTGCAAGTTCTTAGCGAAGGGGAAGGACATATAGATTCCAATGAGTACTTGCTAGGAGTTTGTTCCTTTGCTTTCTTGACTTCCCTCAACTTGCATCTCATGTCTTGTAGTTGTTAGTTGAGAATAGTAATAGGTAACTTCTTTTCTTCTTGTATGAGTCCCTCAATGTCAAAATTAGGTGGAAGCTTAACACTTGTTGATGCAAGATGCATGAAGTACTTTTCTTTGTCCAATTGCATGAGAGTGTGCATTATTTTCTAAAAATGTTTATCTTGTTGGCACTTCCTAATCTCTTCAAAAGTGGGCTCCTCTATGGAGGAAGAAGCACTGGTATGTTGACCTTGGTGTTCATGTTGGGACCCCCAATCATAAGCTGACATGGTTGATATTTTATGTGCAACCAAGGTTGATGAGTCAAACAAGGGTACTCTCTGTTGTGGGACCAAAGTGTCCTTATGTGAGATCTTGAAATCTGTTTTGGTTTTTTGACAAGAAGGTGGTCCTTGAGAAAATTCGTCGATAGCTTTTCCCTTGGAAATGAGATCAAATTTTTGAATTCTTATTTGGACCATGTACGACAATCTGTGACTAACATCTCTAGAGGATCAAGTTGCCAAGTCAATGTCAATGATTCAAAGATTTTCTTGATGGAGAGAGCTATTGGTTCTTGAAATTGTACAAGGTATCATGCATTTGAGGTCTGAATACCTACTAGAAGACACTTGTGACAAAGTTGATAAGTAACCAAGAAAAAAGAGCCAATATGATCGAGAGAATTTTGAGAATCTAGGACAAAAAACAATGATGAATATAACCACCAGATTTGAAAGTTGAGAAAGATCGTGACAAAGTATGATATCTACTGTTGCAAGAGTGTGACATAATGACAAAGATCTTAATATCAGACTGATTTCAACTTAGGTCTCATACGATAATTCAGGGGTTCCCATACGACAATACACTAGTCCTCATACAAGTTTATTCCCTCTAGATGTTCTGCCATACAATAAATGTAATGGCATGGAATGAAAAAATATTCTGGAATAGTTTTCCACTTGTATGTGAAAGATTTCAGACAATGTTGTCTAATTTTTGAGGTAAAAATCTTGACATTTTCTATTTCTGCTGTCAAAGTGTCCTTGTTTGTAGGATATGTCAAGTTTCAAGGTGTACAAACACATCAAGCACAATGAGTGAAGAACCAAACACTTTATACCCTATAGTCAAATTGGCTTAGTATCACAATCTTTGCCCTTGCTTGATATTCCTTCGCCTCACACAAAGTGATATTGGCTTTTGCCAGAACTATGCACGTTGTGGGTTTTAGAAAGAGACTCAATGCTTGAATCACTTAAGCTTCCCCATGTAACATTCATGCTTTAAAACATCCTTGGGAATACATATGTTGGGTGTAAAAGCTTGGGGTGATCTGGGTAAAGTGAACTTGGATCAATCCTTGCACAAAGATTATGATATTTTCAGAGGTAGATCAGATAGCCTCTATCTAAAAAGTGTCTAGTAAGTTCATCTGTTCATGACTACCCCTTGTAGTTTCACAAGTGAAATTCAGGCATATAGCCCTACAAGCACTTAAAATGTATAGTCTTGCATGCAAGATTCAGACCTCTCATCCCTACACAAGTTGAATGTATCTCCCTTGTAGTCTTCTAAAAAAGATTAAGACCAAGAAAGGCCCTACAAGTGCCCACTCAAATGTAGTTCTTGCCTAGAAATATTGAGGCAATGAGTCCCTACAAGTGAAGAAGCATTAGAGATATAAAATAGCCATGTCTTCCCTCTCTTTGGATTGAAGTAAGAATTTGATTATAGTGGGGTGGAAGTAGCCAGGTCCGCTTGTTCCCCACTTAGGTCATTCCCAAAAGATTTCTCTCTTCACAGGCCCTCTAAAGGTAAATGCAAGAAAAGTAAATGGATAGCTAGTAGAGGTCAAGATTTCTGATTTTCCAAAAGGAAAAGAGCATACTCTCCTACTCCATAGTGTCTCCCAAACACATCAAGCACATGTTCATTTACCAAAAGAAAAGTGTTACTTGTTAGAATAGTCCCAAAGGATAACTGAGAGGGGGGGGGTGAATCAGTTATCTGTAACTTTAATTATTTTTCCTTCTCTAACTCCAGATGATGATAAAGTAAATGCACATTCAGATAACACAGTAGACAACACACAATTTGATTACGGGGAAACCAAATGGTAAAAACCCCAGTGGGAATTAGCACCCACAATGAACTATACTTGTTTATAATAATCCCTGTTAGAAGATCTTGCAACCCTGTTAAGAGTTGTTCTTTACAATGCAATAAATATAGTGACCTGGTTAAGGGTCTGACCCTGTTAGGAGTCTTTTACAAATAACCCTGTTAGGGGTGAGGACTCACTGTCCAAAAGCTCACTGCTTTAATGGTGAGGGCTACAACCTTCTGTATAATAGATATGCACTATATCTGATGATGAACTATAGAGTAGACCTACTATCTTGATTAGTTCCAGTGTATTGTAATCTTTCACTTCTTCTTCACATAGAATCTTGATGAATGAACCACATCTGATATTATGCTCTGTACATCTTCTGTCTCTTTTTGTATCATTCACACTTAGCGTATCACAAATGACTTGCTATAAGTATCTTCCTCAAAGTATGAAATCATGGGACCTGTAAGACACCTCTTCATAACATCCTTGTTAGCTCTACTAAGCATGCAAGCATAATTACAACTGCACGAGTATAAACTAAATAGACGCGATGCTTCACTAAGTCAGCCTCATCAAATTATCTCTAACTTTTCAATCTTCTTGAAACACGTTTGGCACCTTTAGATAACTATCATAAAATAATAACTAATCATGCATATACACATGCATACCCTGAAGATAGGTGCAACTCAAGAAACATGTTACATACATCGGCTCTGAACAGATACACTTCCAGAACTATAACTGCCAATAACAAAATTACACAACTTGACTGAAACATCATATCTAGATCTACGTGTATGAACATAACATTATAAACATGTCTACAACATGTATCTAACCACGCAAGGCTTAATATCATCATTCTGATAAGTACATACAGAATCACTACTGTGTATTATATGTTGTCATCAATGACAAACATACAATCAATCAACTATAGAGAATCAAATCTCCAACAATCTCCCCCTTTGACATTGATGGCAACATATGATAAAAACATCCTCTGTTCATGGTGTCCTCTTTCTTTTACAATCTTCTCAATATCCTCATCAAAGATTCCTCTATACTGCTTCAGTTCTTTTGACTGTTTTTATACTCCCCCATAGTATATGCTCTCCCTTACTAAATACTCCCCCTTTGACATCAATGGAAAAGGGTGCCATAAACCATTAGGCACAGGTACTACTCCAGAAGTAGATTAGTCAACCATTCATTAGTCACAAAGGACTGATGTTCTTGCTGCTTTTTCTAAATAGACTCAGGAGAGGGAATTACTCCCAACTTCTTCTTGAGATACTCAAAAGTATCTTTTCATAAAGGCTTTGTGAAAATATCTGCCAACTGTTCTTTGGTGCTCACATAGTCCAATTTCACTTCTTTGTCTGCAACCTTTTCTCTTAGAAAATGATACTTGATCTCTATGTGTTTTGCCTTTGTGTGCATCACAGGGTTCTTAGACATGTTAATAGTGCTAGTATTATCACAGTGAATAACAATTGGATAATCAACTTGAATGCCAAAGTCTTTAACCATTTTCTTGATCCAAACCATGGTCGAACAATTCAGTTCTGCTGCAACATATTCATCTTCTGCTGTTGACTGAGAAATACAATTTTGTTTCTTGCTTATCCAAGAAACCCACCTATCTCCAAGAAATACTGCTCCTCCTAAAGTATTCTTTCTATCATCAATACAACCTGCCCAATCTGCATCTGTATACACATGAAGTTGTACATTCTCTGATTTAGGATACCATAAACCATAGTCTATAGTTCCCTTTAGATATATGAATATCCTCTTGATTTCCATTAGGTGATTCTACTTGGGTTCAGCTGCAAATCTTCCAACAATGCCAACTGCATTAGATATGTCAGGTCTAGATTGAGTTAGATAAATGAGTTTTCCAATCATATATTTGTACAATGTCTTATCAACTACTGTGGAATAATCATCTTTTGAAAGCTTGCTTCCTATTATCATAGGGGTACATACTGGCTTGCACTCTTCCATCTTAAAGGTCTTCAATATTTCCTTCACATATTTTGACTAATTAATGAATATACCTTTATCTGTCTGCTTTAAATTTAGTCCCAAAAAGTATTTTATAGGATGAATCATGCTCATTTCAAATTCATTCTGCATTTCTTTTGCAAATGTTGTATTGAGCTTGTCATTACCTCCAAAGATAATGTCATCAACAAATATGGCAACTAGTAGTAATCCATCGGGTGTCTCTCTTGTGAATAGGTTATAATTTTCTGCTCCTTTATTGAATCCAATATTGGTAAGATAACCATCAAGTCTCTCATACCAAGCTCTTGGGGCCTGTTTAAGACCATAGAGTGCTTTCTTCAATCTTCATACCATGTCTAGTTTATCTGAAAGATTAAATCCTTTAGGTTGTTCTATGTATACTTCTTCCTTCAAGTCACCATTCAAAAAAGCTGACTTTACATCCATTTGATAAACTTTAAAGTCTTTGAATGTTGCATAGGCCAAGAACAATTTAATGGCTTCCAGTCTGCTCACAGGGGAAAATGTATCAGTGTAGTCTATTCCTTCTCTC
>MU223758.1:84729-96213 GCA_018584345.1 Thuja plicata
CCAATCTTGCTTTGTTTCTTACTACTGTACCATCTTCATTCATCTTGTTTCTGAATACCCACTTTGTTCCAATCACATTTTTGTCACTGGGTCTAGGGACTAATTCCCATGTATCATTCTTAATTATTTGATCTAATTCTTCTTTCATTGCATTCTTCCAATCAGAATTGTTACAAGCATCTTCAACACTTAAAGGTTCAATCTATGAAAGTAAACATACCTCTTCATCCATTGCTAGGCTTTTTTCTTTTGATCTAGTCAAAACACTGCTGCTATGATCTCTAATGATATCATCTTTAGAGTGGTATCTAGATGTGAATTTTGGAACCTTAGGTGTGAATTCTTCTTCTATAATCTGTGATTCTTCTCTGCTTGATTCAGGGTCATTGCATGAGACATCAATGCAATCAAACATTTCTTCAATAATAGTATCTTTGTTGCTAGGCCTGGGTTCATCTTCAATCATAGGTGCATATTCATAGTATCTCTCTTGAACCATAAAATTCTCATCATTTTTGACATGAGTACTTTCAATTATCTTTTTCAATCTTAAATTAAAACATCTACATGCTTTTCTTTTTGTAGGGTAACCAAGAAAAATACTTTCATCCCTCCTAGCATCAAACTTACCAACACCATCATCTCTCTTGATGTAGAACTTGCTGCCAAAGATTCTAAAATAATTTACTATAGGTACATTACCAAACCAAAGTTCATAGGGTGTCTATTCTGCGCGTGGCCTCAATTGAGTTCTATTGATAGTATAGACTGATGTATTTACTGCATCTCTCCAATATGTGTGCACAACTTTTCCTTCAATCATCATAGTGCGCACTGTATCAAGTATAATCTTGTTCCTCCTTTCTGCTATCCCATTCTGCTAAGGGGTTCTAGGTGCACTCAACTATCTTTTAATTCCATGTTCCTCACAATAGTCATAAAACTAATCAGAGGTGAACTCTCCTCCTCTATCTGATCTCAGAAATTTTAGTTTTAATCCAGATTCATTCTCAACCTTAGCTTTGAATATTTTGAACTTCTCAAAGGCTTCAAAATTATCTTTTAAGAATGCAACCCACATCATTCTTGAAAAATCATCAACAAACAAATGAAATACCTTTCTCCGTAGTAAGATCTTGTTTGGGTAGGACCACATAAATCTGTATGCACTAGGTCCAATTTATTTTCAGCTGAGTTCTGCTTGATCCTAAAAGAACTCCTTACATACTTTCCCATATCACATTCCCTACATATTGTGTCAACTGGTCTTGCAATACTAGGAAGGTCTCTGACTGCCTTGACATTACTTATCTTTACTATGTTATCAAAATTGATATGATAGAGTCTCTTGTGCCATAACCAACTATCATCCACTTTTGCAACAAAACAACTTACATCAGAGTTGAGCTGAAAAATATTACCTTTTGTTTTGGAGCCTGATGCAATCATGTCTCCATCCTTGTTGTTAATGATGCACTTGTTTTCTTTGAACTCCAAATGATAACCTTTGTCAAGTAATTGTCCAACACTTGGCAAGTTATGATGTAATCCATCAACATATAGAACATCATCTGTCTTGTTTTTTCCATCCAAAGTGATAGAACCTCTACCTATGATAGGTTTAGGAGTGTTATCTCCAAATATAACCATACCACCTTTGTATTTTTCTAAATTCAAAAATCTATCTTTGTCACCTGTCATATGATGAGAGCATCTACTCAGTTCTGATGTCTATTTTGGAAATTAGGGCTAACTCTTGTTTTTCCTTTTCATCTACAATGTCCATTTCCTCGAGCAACCTTTCCATGTCTCTAAGGGCAATGAATACAATTTCATTTTCTCCTAAATCTTCATCAGTTACACCTTCTTCAGCATGGTAACATTCCTTCTTACATTTAGGTTTGTAATCAGATTTGAACTTCTTGACTCTTGTGGGACACTTGGATGCAAAGTGACCAATCTTGTTGCCTGAAAAATATTTGAATGGTAGCTATCCTTCATATTTTCCTTTTCCTTTCTTTTCTCTTTTAGAAATCATAGCAATGATGTCTTCTAGTTCTTCATCAACTTCTTCTTTCTCATTATGGCTAGAGATGTGTAAGGATTTCTTACCATGGACTGAGGCTTTGAAGGCTATTTCACTTTTAGGTTTAGTCTTCAATCTTGATATCTCAAATGCAGAGATTTTTCTGATCAAAGTCTCTCTCTTTAAGTCTTGTGAGAATTGCATGGTTTCCTCTAGAATACTTATCTTGTTTTCATAGTCATATGTTAAGGTAGTTAACAACTAGTCCATTATATTTTCTTTTGATATTTCTCCACCATTGTTTCTGATTCTAGAGACTGCTTCATTTATCCTTTGATTGTAAACTCTAATGTTTTCTTCAAGTAACATCTCAAGACTGTTGTATTTATTTTTCCATGTCTTCCTGTGTGCATTCTTTGCTTGAATATCTCCTTCAAACATATCTTCTAAATACTTCCATATGGTGTATGCTCTGTCAATTTTCTTGATCTCAAAAAATTCGCTGTCAGATAGGACACTGATTAGGGATTCTTTAGCAATTGCATTATTGGTAAATGTTTCCTTTTGTCTATTAGTAGCATCATCCTTTGCAAGGTCTTTCAGATATGGAATAACAACTTCTTGTGTAGATATCTCAAAGATCTCAAAGCCAACACACTATAGATGTGTTATCATTTTGTTTTTCCAATCTAGATAATTTTCTCCATCAAACTTAGGGCTCTCTTTTCTGAAGTAAGACATCTAATCTACATTAATCTATTAGGATTCTTCTCCAAGGAAGTTGGATCTAATACCAATTGTTAGAATAGTCCCAAAGGATAAATGAGAGGGGGGGTGAATCAGTTATCCGTAACTTTAATTCTTTTTCCTTCTTTAACTCCAGAAGACAATCTAGTAAATGCACATTTAGATAACATAGTACACAACACACAATTTGATTACGAGGAAACCAAATGGTAAAAACCCCAGTGAGAATTAGCACCCACAATGAACTATACTTGTTTATAATAATCACTGTTAGAAGATCTTGCAACCCTGTTAGGAGCTGTTCTTTACAATGCAATAAGTATAGTGAGCTGGTTAAGGGTCTAACCCTGTTAGGAGTCTTTTACAAATAACCCTGTTAGGGGTGAGGACTCACTGTCCAAAAGCTCACTGCTTTAATGGTCAAGGCTACAACCTTCTATATAACAGATATGCACTATATTTGATGATGAACTATAGAGTAGACTTGCTGCCTTGATCAGTTCCAGTGTATTGTAATCTTTCACTTCTTCTTCACATAGACTCTTGATGAATGAACCACATCTGATATTCTTCTCTGTACATCTTCTGTCTCTTTTCGTATCATTCACACTTAGCATATCACAAATGACTTGCTATAAGTATCTTCCTCAAAGTATGAGATCATGGGACTTGTAAGACAACTCTTCATAACATCCTTGTCAGCTCTGCTAAGCACACAAGCATAATTACAACCACGCAAGTATAAACTAAATAGACGTGACGCTTCACTAAGTCAGCCTCACCAAATTATCTCTAACTTTCCAATCTTCTTGAAACATGTTTGGTGCCTTTAGATAACTATCATTAAATCATAAATAATCATGCATATACACACGCATATCCTAAAGATAGGCACAACTTAAGAAACACGTTACATACATCGGCTCTGAACATATACTCTTCCAGAACTGTAACTGCCAATAACGGAATTACACAACTTGACTGAAACATCATATCTAGATCTGTGTTTATGAACATAACATTATAAACATGTCTACAACATGTATCTAACCACCCAAGGCTTAATATCATCATTCTGATAAGTACATACAGAATCACTACTGTGTATTATATGTTGTCATCAATGACAAACATACAATCAATCAACTGTACAGAATCAAATCTCCAACATTACTTTCTCAAGTTCAATCAAACATGTTTGGGTTTTTGATTCTCAAAAAGAGAAGAGCATACTCCCCTAATGTCTAATCTTACCAAAACAAAAAACACTCTAATAAAGCTAGGTGCCTAAGAAATCCACTAAAAAAAGACACACATTTTGTTTTGTTGATATTATCTCAAGGCAACCTGCAAGCACAACCATTAGTAATCTCAATTTTCCTTTGGAAAGAATCCTACAAGCACAAACCATTAGTAGTCTTATCAAAATAGTGTGCAAGTGTAACTTTTTCAAGCGAGTCTTCCTCAAAAAGTCCTGCAAAAATCAGTTAGGCTACAAAACCAGATAGTACAAAGACCATAGAACATATGCAAAAGGTTAGAATGTCAAAATTAGTTCAAGAGAAACCCTAAAAATGCTTTCTATTTTCCAAATAAAAAATTATATAACATAGAATGGCATTAAAACTCATATGAAAATACATCAATTGTTATATGACAAAACAGAGCCTCACAAAACCTCATACGATAAATCTAATGGTTTGATACGATAAAACATAGAGAATAAAAGCTCATACGATAGTATACCTATTCCCAGATGAGAAAGTACCACTTTGAGATTTGTTGTATGATAGGGGACAAGAAACACTATGAAAGAAAGCACAATTTAGTCATAAATTTGTAGAAAATCATGAAAATGAGGCAAAAATGCAACTTTTTGCCCCATAGTGTGTGCCAAAAATGTGTGTGGTAAAATGTGTGATCAATAGCTGCAACCAAACACTTCAATAAACCATTATATCAAGGGGTTAGTAAAAACATAAGATTCAAAGCATTATCATAAAAACCCTTGAAATTGGCTTATTGCTTCCTAGTTGAAGTGAGTATGATTCTCATAGTTGTCCATCAGATTGGACATAGAGAAATCAGTGACTTGACTACTCCAAAATGGAAGATTCAATGCAAAGAAGATGAGAAAGATGCATAGACTTGCATACTTTACTCTCAAAACTTGGAAAATGAAAGATGTAATGAACTATCAAACTATGAATGATATTGAGACTAAGAATGTAAATGCAAGCTACTAAAGAAAAATACATCTACTATTAAGCTAGAAAATGAAACTAGGATGTCATTAAGCTAAGAAATGAAGCTAACAATGCAAGAATGAAAGAAACTAGTATGAAATCAAAGAACTTATGAATGCACTAATGAGCTCTAAAATGAAAATAGCATTATAAATCTACTCCAAATCTTCTTTTTATGAATGAGCAAGGGGAGCTATCCCTTTTTATAAGAGATTCCAAGAAATGAGTGGTTGAGATTAAGAGGAAAAAGAGATTGATTAATGGTGGAGATGCAATTCCTCTCAATCCATGTGAGATGATAAAGTGATTTTGATTGGTCAACTTTGTGGAGAATAAGACAAAATTGGTATTTTCTCCCTTTTATTTGTTTTATTTGATTTTTGAGTGCACACCCATGTGTGAATGGGTTCAATTTTTGAACTTGGGACTTTTTGATTTATCCCAATGTTTTATGATTTTTGGGTTTAGGCTTTTGATGTTTGATTATTTGATTCAACAAGTTAGGATTAAAATTATATAAGCAAGTTTGATTAAATTCTCAATAATTTAGAGTCTAGCGATAATGTCTTAGATTTAGGATTTATTAAGACCAATTATTTGAGAAAAGGGGACTATGGGTTTTCTAGACCATTTTTAGGTGATTACAAACTCCCTTAGAGTGGCTCTTTCCATTGTAGCAACAAGAAAGTGGGTGATTCATCACATGGATGTGAAGAATGCATTTCTTCATGGTGATATTGAGGAGGATATCTACATGCATTGTCGATGGATTAATCTATTTACACATTTGTATGGACTTATTACTAAACCAAGTTCATGCTGGCAAAAATTTTCTTTGGAAAGTAGAAATGATCATGTCTTAGGATTAATTGGTTTAAGTGTTGGGGACCGCACATCATGGGCTCTATCACACATTAAGTGCCCTCACACTCTTTGGGCTAATCTATGGGAAAGATATGGAGATTCGATGCTCATGAGGCTCCTTCATGTATCTAGAAATAACACCCACTGCATATGATAGTTCTGGATGAGAGTGAGTGAGATAAAGAAGACTCTCCACAAGCTGACGGTAGAGTGTGCAATCAACCAATGGTGTATTTTTTCCATCTTCAAGCTTGACCCCCGATATGAAAGGTGTGGTGGCTAGCTTACAATCATTCATTTGAAAGTGAGCCAAGATATCCCTTGCATACTTAGATTGAGAAACTTGGACACCTGATTCAATCTAGTTGAATTCAAGGCCAAGAAAACTTTTAGGAGACTCATATCTGTCATGGAAAATTGATTATGCAAAGATGCTTTGGTTGCAACAATAGTTGTGGCTGTCACCTATTATTAGTAGATCATCTACATAAAGTACTATGAGAAAAAAAGAGTCAGATGCTCTCAACATATAAACATTTGGATCAGATTTGCATCTCATGAAATTTTGAGACAAAAGTTAAAAATCAGATGTAAATTTTTCAGCAGTTGAGGTTGCACAAATTTTGCTTAGATAGAAAGAAATAAAAGAGTTGCAGGAAAAAAAAAGTAAAAAAAATAGAGAGCTCTTCCTTGAAATAAATCTCAAATCACTTAATTAAAAAACAATGGAGGATTACAAATATAAAACCCACCGTATGAACCAACAAATTATGGTGATAAGTTTCAGTTTAAACTTGAACTAAAGATTGCATGAAAAGAAATGGTGGAAGGCCCTAAATAACAGTTGGAAGATGCAGTGAAAATAAATTACATGCAGCAATTTAGAGTTGGAATTAACTATAAATCTAACACCCTCCCTTAATTCTAACTAAGAAAGTAATGAGGAAAGAGGGAAAAAACCCAGTGGGAATAAAACCCCCCCTCAAAAAGATTCTAACAAGGTAAGAAAACTACTTGATTATAGTGTCTTTCACCCCAAGAAGATCTTGGAGAAAGTGAAACTTCTGCTTAGTAAATGTCTTCATGAATATGTTAGCAATCTTGTAAGATGTGGCACAATACTGCAAATCTATGATGCCATCATGTATCAAATCTCAAATGTAGTACATGTGGATCTTGATGTGTTTTGTCTTTTGTCATTGTACTAGATCTCTACAAATTGCTAGTGTACTCTGATTGTCACACCAAATGAGAGTTGGACTATGAAAATGGATACCTAGCTTAGTGAGGAATTTCTGCAACCAAAATAGCCTAAATGGTAATATTAACTGTACCTCTATATTCAACCTCTGTAGAGGATAAAGCAATGGAAGATTGCTTCTTACTTGACCAAAAAATTGGACCAGATCCCAAACTGAGTACATATTCGCTAGTGGATTTGCGATCAATGCTATCACTAACCCAATAAGAATTAGTATAGATAATGAGATCCAATGTACATCTAGCTGAATAATGAATCCCATACCTAATGGTTCCTTGAACATAGAGAAGTATACACTTGGCAGCTTTCCAATGTAGCTCATGAGGATCCTACATGTATCTAGAAACAACACCCACTTTATATGATAGATCTAGACGAGATTGAGTGAGATAAAGATGACTCTCCATAAGCTGATAGTAGAGTGTGCAGTCAACCAATGGTGTATCCTTTCCATCCTAAAGCTTGACCCCCAATAGGTAAGGTGTGGTGGCTGGCTTACAATCAGTCATTTAAAAGTGAGCCAAGGGATCCATTGCATACTTGGATTGAGAAATTTGGACACCTGATTCAATCTGGTTGATTTCAAGGCCAAGAAATGTTTTGAGGAGACCCATATCTCTCATGGAAAATTGATTATGTAAAGCTTCTTTTGTTGCAACAATAGCTGTGGCTGAATCACATGTTATTAGTAGTTCATCTACATAAATTACTATGAGAAACAAAGAGTCAGATGTTCTCAACATATAAACGTTTGGATCAGATTTGCATCTCATAAAATTTTGAGACAAAAGATAAGAATCTATTTTAGCATACCAAGCTCTAGGTGCCTGCTTGAGGTCATAAAGTGATTTCTTGATCTTGCATACTGAGGGTGAATCATGTACATATCCATGTGGCTTCTCCATGTAGATCTCCTCCTCAAGATTACCATGAAGAAATGCATTCTTCACATCCATGTGATGAATCTCCCACTTGCTTGCTGCTGCAATGGCAAGAGCCAATCTAATGGAGTCCATTTTTTTCCACAGGAGAAAAACTCTCATCATAATCAATGCCATGAAATTTCTGAAAACCTTTTGATACCAAACTTTCTTTATATCTACTCACTTGACCATCTTCTATTTTCTTTGTTTTGTAGATCAACTTACACCTTACAAGGTTACAATAAGATGGAAGTGAAACCAAGTCCCAAGTTTTACTTCCATGAAATCAACCAGATTGAATAAGGTGTCCAATTTTCTCAATCCAAGTATGCAAGGGATCTCTTGGCTCTCTTTCAAATGACTTATTGTATTCCAACCACCACACCTTTCCTATCAGGGGTCAAGCTTGAGGATGACAAGGATACACCATTGATTGATTCCACACTCTACTGTTAGCTTGTGGGGATTCTTCTTTATCTCTCTCAATCTTGTCCAGATCTATCATATGCAATGGGTGTTGTTTCTGGATACATGCAGGAGCCTCATGAGCTACATTGGAAAGCTACCAAGTGTATACTTTGCTATGTTCAAGGAACCATCAGCTATGGGATTCATTATTCAACTAGATGTACATTGGATCTCATTGGCTATAATGATTCTGATTGGCTGGTGATAGAATTGATTGAAAATCACACTAATCTACATGGCATCTATAATGCTGTAGTATCCTTCATTCGGAGGTCTCACAAAAAGTGAAAATTAAAAGATGAGGCCTATATGTGCCTTCACAAAGAAGATAAAGAATGCTAATACATAATGTAGCATAGTGAATGTTGTAGTAGGTTATTTTTTGAGGGGGGGGGTTGTTCCCACTGGGTTTTTCCCTCTTTCCTCCTTCCTTCCATCAAGTTTTTTCTTTTCTCCTTAGTTAGAATTAAGGGGGGGGGTGTTGGTGTTTAATTATAACTTTCATCTCATCTTTAGTTCATATCCATGATTTGTGGATCACCGTTTCCAACTATAGAGGAACTGTTGTTTAAATTCATGATTGCACTCTTCACCTTAATTTTCTATTGTTAACAGAGGGTAAAATTGTATAAATATACTAGCATTATAATGTAAATGTAACAATGATTAATAGATTTTTCATTCTTATTCAATAGCTCTCTTTTTCTCTATATTATATCAAAATATGTTTGCTTCTATTTTTTCTTTTCTAGATCCATCATGTGTTGTGCAGATTTGACTGCATAATTCTACAAACCTTGCTTTTTTTACCTCTTATGCCCTATCCTCTGCCTGGTATTTTTCTCATGCGCAACTATTTTTCCTTCCTTCACTCACCATGCTTATTCACTCTCCATCCTTTGCATACTCTCAACTTCCATTCTCTTCTATTGCTTAGGTTTTTCTCTTCTCTTCCCACCTCTCTTCTTGTGTAAACCCACACTCTACTACTGCAATTCAATTATTTTTGTTCATATTCAAAACTCTGTCATGTCCTTCCAAATTCTTACCTCTACACATTCTCTTCCTTATCCTCCATGCATTACCTCTGTCTGCAATTATTATTTTCTTTACTATGCCATTGAACTCTTAACCCTCCCCTTTTCACCTCCATCTTTCTATTCTCTGCATTCTTTTTAATAATTAGCATTTATTTGGTATAGGTGTGGGGATGCTCCTACATCTAATTACATCAAACTTACTAGATAAGAATTTTGTGGGTATTTTTCACAAAGTAGAGACAAGTATGACTACTCATCTAGATAGTAAATTATTTGTAGTTGTAATCACCTAAAAATTTTCATCTAAATCCTAGAATCCCAATCTCAACAATTAATCAAGAAACCCTAATCTTGATTATTCTAAGTCCTAAATCAAACAGGCAATTCATCAAATTTGAACTGATCTGACCTAAACCCTAGGTCCTAATCAATCATTGTACTTCATTAATTAATTAATTCCTAAAATCATAATACATTGGAAAATAAACCTTATGTTAATTATTTAATTGATATTCTGATATACTAATTAAATAAAATTTACAAAATTGTCAATTAAATAAAAAAGGAATTAAATTAATTATAAAAACATAAATGTGCATTTAAAATCAATTAAATTATTAAAAATGGATATGACATCATCAAATCCAGTTAACTGATCTATCATTTTGGAAACAATCTAGTTCCACTCAGTTAACTGATTCTCCACTGTTTATCATTTTGGAAACATTTAAGTTAACCGAAAATTGAATATGGACGTTTCCAAAATAACTGATCAGTCAGTTTAGTCAACTGAATCTCTCGACCAATCACATTGTTTGCACATGGATTGTGCTTCTTCAATCGAATCTGAGCCACTCTTTTTGTTCGATCTCGACTGTCGATTTGAGAGAGATTTCTATAAAAGAGAAACTCTTTTCCTTCACAAAGCATCCTAATTTTTGCATCGTCATCATGCTGCATTTTAAACTCTAGCTTTCTTGCATTTCATAGCTTTCAATTTGATTAGCATTTAGTTTACTTTTATGCAATCATGCAAATCTAATCATAGAGCACACTTCCATTTGGTGTATTAAAATTAATCCATCACACTTCAATTAGTGCTTAAAATTGAATTTAATTAGTTTGGGTTAACATAAAATTTGCACAATCATTTAGATTAATCAAAGCATTTTAATTTCTGCATATAGATTAAATCCTTCATTTAGGTTAGTGTGTAGTCACTGAGCTTGCAATTATTTGAGAGCAAGCTCATACTCCTCCCTTCTAGAAGGAAAAAGGTCGACTCATTTAGACATGTAGGTTTATGTGGTAAATTTGGCCTTGTTAATTCACCATACACTTCAACATAGTCCTTCTTCACCAGGTACACATAAGACTGAATATGAGATCATTCATCTTGTCTGCCTGCATGATTCGACCTGTTGCCTTCTATCCAGACAGGGTTTTTGAAATTGCTCTCAAAATGAGAGTCTCACAACCATGGACCAATCTAGGAATGAAGGATTTATCATGATAAATGCAATACAATGCAATATTATACTAAGAATTGAAAGATGTGAGATAGTCTATGACATGATGACAAATGTAATTATTCTAGAAATTGAAACTATCTTATTGCAAAATGAAATTATTCTACATGATATATTAAGAAATGAGACAATAATTCTGTATTCTAACAATCCAAAAGTGAGTGGGCGTTTCAGGGGTTTTGAATGAATAATGAGAGTTCTTTTATAGACTCAGAGATTATTAGAATAGAAACTTTCCTCTTTGAAATAAAACAGATAGAAAAGCCAGTTTAAAATAGAAAGCTTTATTGAAAAGAATTCAATAAATTGTTTTCTTCCTGCTTTAACTGTTTTCTTTCTTTGATTTAGTTCTGTTTTATTTGAATTAAATTGTTTTCTTT
>MU223758.1:96343-128834 GCA_018584345.1 Thuja plicata
AAGTGCTAGGACTTTATTAATTAAATTAATTCGATCATAAGGTTTGTTTAGCCAATTGGTATTTAGGAATTAAATATGATGTATGATTAATGCAGATTTAGGATTTTCTACATTTGACACTCAGGTCAAGTAGAGTCAGTTAAAACTCAGAATTGCCTAGTACAATAGGACTTTGATGATTCAGAAGAATGACAAATGCAACAAAATTGGTTAGAGTTGCAAGATGCCAATTTTGGGGTGTTACAGTAGGATGAATGAATCCATATTTATTCCTATATGCAATCAATGAACAATGACTATGTTGAAGTGCACTTCTAAAGTAGATGTCCACTTTTAGCACACACTTTTTTGGAACCCACCGTGGGGTAGAAAATTAATTTTTAGCCTCATTCTGTACTTCTTTTGATTAATCTATTTTCTGTCCATACGGCTCTACAGTGAAGTTTCACGCAAAATTTATCACTCATCCACGCGAATTTTCAGAATACTTCACGCGATACAGAGTATTCCTTCGCGTGGCTTGTGGTATATCTTCGTGCAAACTTTGACAACAGAAAGTTTAAAATTTGTAGATTTATCATTTTGTTTTTTGACCACTAATGTTTTTTGTTCACTTCTGAGTGTGTTTTTCTAGTTTTTAGTTCTAAAATAGCTTAACATGTGCTCTACAAGATGAAATGATGAAGATTCCTTTAAATAACTATGCAAAATTGCTAAAATTTTGATTTTAGGATGCGTGTCAGAGAACGCTTGTCAAAGAACTTTTGAAACTTAAACATTTTGTTTTCTTCCATGCTTTCTCTACATAGTCTAAATAGGGCCTTGTTAATAATCTCTCGAGCATCTTGATAACAAAATAGAGTATTAGGCTCTTCATTACATGGAAGTGATGCCCATGAATGAATCTGAGACCTAGACACTGCTAAGGGATTGACTCTTTGGGGAGCAAGGAAAGGTAACGAATCAATTAGCATGTCCATTAGTGAGGGGAGTATTCTCTTCTCTCTTTGAGAGAATCAGAAACCTAGAAGCTCTTGGATTTGTTGAAAGAGAAGTTAGCTCGGTGATAAACATGTTTGGCCTATCTGGGTAAGGCGTAAAGGTAGAGGAGTATGCTCTTTTCCCTTTTGGGAGAATCAGAAACTCAGACCCTTGAAACCAAACCAAGTATGAGTCACCTTTAGCGAGCTTGCCAAAATTTGAACCTCCGGGAATGTCCCAAGTGGGTACACACCTTTCACCGGTGATTCCACCCCACTATAATAACGTATCTTTGTTGAGCGAAAGACTCCAAAGCCATTGATGAGCCTATTTTACTATCTCTATTATATTAATCCTTACACTCTGTTTTCAAGTATTATCAGAACAATTGTGAACTTTTAGTTAGCTGAACTTTTGTTAAGTACAGAAAGAACCATTAAACCATGGGTGGAAAAGATATGTCATATTACACCAATATTATATATATGTTGTAGTATTTCATATAATAATCAGACTGTGTGTTCTAACATCTAGATTAATTTGATAAGATGCTCGCATGAATATCTTTTGCATATTAACTAATCTTGCCAGGAAGTAGGAGTCGCTGGGAGTGGTCGACAACATTGAAGGAGGACGTAAAGACCAGCTTCGAGCGGATAAGCCATCATTGCATCAGAAGACATGGTTGCCAAAAATTAGGAACCACTATTTCAGAGATGCATAAATGTAACTCTGCTATATTCCCTCCATATTACCAGCATGTTGACTTGATCACCCAGACTTCATTGTGAAAATCGTGGGCCGTTGCGCTTCCTATTTTCTCTCTTTGGAACAATTTTAGTTAGTTAGTTTCTTTTCTATTTTGGAATAAAGAAGTCAATCCTCTATTTATAGGGAGGAGACTGTTTGTTTGTAAGTTTGGATTTTTGGAAGAAAAACAATGTTCTGATTGTATCTTGCTCAGCAAGTTCATTTTTAGCTTCATGTCTTATTCTCATGTAATCAGTTTTGAAAGATAATGAAGTAACTTTTGGTTCATATTTTGTGTTCATAGATTAGAAAAAGCCGACCAAGGGGGCCCACTTGGTAGGTGGATTAGAGTAGAAGTAGAATAGATTTACTTTCTAAATTTCCAGCATTCTACATATAAGATTACAGTTTCTTCCTGCAGCATTGTACTTCGTGAATGTTCCTGTAGCACTTGCAAGGATAGCTATAGTGAATGCTCTAGGTTAAAATAATAGATTTAAGTAGAGTTTGCAAGTTGTAGCATTCATTTTAGTAAGGGCTAAGTGTGTTTCCTTTCCTACAGCCCTAGTATAGATTCCTATCATGTATTTTACTTTCTTGCAGCATAGGTAGAATGGCTCCTTAAGGAACTTAGTGCACATACTATGTTGTAACATTTCAAGTATACTTCCCTGGGTTGACAAACTAAATGCACCTCATGGTGGGAGAAGTGATCCTTAGATTGAATAAACTATTCCTAAGAGAGGCTTTGGGCATGATTACTAAGCACCTATTGTGAGGCGGTTCATTTTTGGTGCCACTGCCGAGGATGGTGTCAAGCTAAGAAACCTTCTGAGTCATTTTTCATTCTTTTAGTTATTATAGTGGTCTGTGGTCCTAAATTTTCTTCACCAGTGTGAAGAATTCATTTGCATGCATCGAAGGGGAAGCAGAAGAGATGAATATGGCAGATTTATTCAAGGAGAATCTATGAATTTGAATGAACAAGTTGAAGAAGTTGAGTTACCTTTTGTCGATGCAAGTCCAGAGTTTCCTATAGCATCTATTGTTGGAGAAGGGTGTTTTGATATAAGTAGTCTCCGGCCTTTTCCTGAAATCTTGGCTAGCTTTCTTGATAATTCTGACCCAAACACACCTACTAATAATAATCTTGTGGCTAATATTCCTTTCCAGTAGCAAGTTCCACCCCCGATACCTCCAGTAATGGCACACCCTACTTTCCCATTTCCTCTACTGAGCCTTATAAACAATGCTAACCTCAAGAATATACCCTCAGCTGAACTTCCAAAATTTTATGGGCTGATAACCAAAGATCCTGACACCTTTTTATTTGAGTTCGACATCCTCTATCGTAACTTTGACTATAACATTGATGGCCAAAAACTCAAGCTGTTTCTAGCAACACTGAAAGAGTCAGCCTTATGATGGTTCATGGGATTAGGAGCAAATGCAACAGGCACATGGGATGAGATGCAGACCCTATTTCTACAGAAATACAAAGAATATTGCAAGGGGAGTGACCCTAGTGGAGATGACATTTTTAGAATGTTGCAGAAAGAGGATGAAATGTTGGAGGACTATGTTTCATGTTTCCTGTATACTATGCAGAAGAACCCTCAACATGTTCTAGCAGAGGATTCACAGAAACTAGTCTTCTTGAGAGGAGTGAACTACAACTGTCTGGAAGCATTGGACCTCATGGCTAGTGGGGAAATATCCCAATATTCTTGGGATGATCTCAAGAAAATCTGTCTCAACTACTCCAGATCAACTAGGAAGAAAAGCAGAGGATATCAGTCTACAACAATTAAAGGGAGCAGTTCAGGCGTTTCTAAGTTGGAGATATCTAATTTGCTAGCAGATTTCAAGCAAGACATCATTAATGATGTTGCCACACATCTCGACACCATGAGTGCCAGGAAGAAACATGAAGACACTAAATTTTAGCTGGCTGAGTAATGCCCTCATTGCTGTAAAAAAAAGAAAGACTGTGGATGCAAGCTAGTGGTGAACGTGGAAAATCAACATTTGCCTACTGAGTACATGAAGATAGAAGGAGATGACGAGAAAGTGTTCTTTTTTTCTCAACATCGCCCACGGGAACCACGATAGGGTATGCCTCAAGACCCATTGCAATTTCCAAATCCTTACAATATTCAATGGCAAAACCAAAGTTATCAGAATATTCCTCAATACTCTTAACTAGCAAAATAACTAGTGGTCTAACCAGTAAAATAACCAATGGCCAAACCAGAAAAACCAATGGCAACCACTGCAAGGAAATTGGTAGCAAAATTATCAATGGAGGGGGCCTCCATAGTGGCCTAACCAAAATCCTACTTTTCCACAACTGCCACCGCTAGCTCCACCTCCTGCAATAATGCCGCCTCCTACAGCCACTAGCCCCAATCCAAAGAAGACGCAATTTCCTGCTCAACTACAACCAAATCCAAATAGAAAGCAACAAGATCAGCCAATGTATACTACTGATACACAAAAGTATCCTGATTATGCTCTAGAGATACCTGACATACATTTGAGGTCATGTACTACTCTACCTGCACCCGAACATCCTATTATCACAGAAGTTATAGACACTCCTGCAACATCAGCACCTCTTCTAGAGGCTATATTGCAAAATACCACCCAATCAACTCAAAAATCTAGCAAAACCGATGATGAAACCTCAGTTGAACCTCCTTTTCCACAAAAGTTCACAATAGAAAAGCCTATATCCCAAGAGGAAATGCCTTTTGATATTCTTGAGCAACTAAAAAATATGCACTTCCAAATACCTCTGTTTCAAGCTATCAAAGACGTTCCTATATATGGGAAAGCTATTAAGGATGCATGCCTTAAAAATCCTGGAAGGAAGAAGAAGGACCCTCAAATAGTTCATGTCATATGGAAACTTGTGGATATCATGTTGGGAAAGGTAGTTATACCCAAGTATTCAGACCCTGGAAGTCCAGTAGCTGACTTGGTAATTAATGGACAATTTGTTAAAAATGCTTTAGTTGATTTGGGGGCAGCCATTAATGTGATGACAAAAGATACAATGCATAGACTAAGTAAAGAAGGCTTAAGAATAAAAACAACAATATTACAACTTGTTGATAGTTCAACAGTCACTCCAGATGGTCTTGTATAAGATGTGGTAGTTACCCTAGACTCATGGGAATACCTTGCTGATTTTCTCATCTTATCACCAAAATTAAACTTTTCTGGCTATCTATTCATCCTAGGGAGACCTTGGTTAGCCACCACTGATGCAAAAATTAGTTGCAGATCAAGAAGTATGACAATTTCAAATGGCCAGGCAATAAAGAAAATAACACTCTATCATCCTGCCCAGCCTCAGCTAGATTTGAAGGATCCCATTTGGATAGAACTAGGAGATGAGGAAAAAGAGGTCAACTCTATTGCTCAGCTTATGATGATGCATAGATAGTCTTTTATGAAAATGCAAGATGAAGATGATGTAATACAAAGTATTTTTACCAATGAGTGTATAGTAGCAAAAGATGTTTTTGAGAGTGTTATTCTGCAACTATGTACCTATGAAGATTGTGTCTTTCCAGCAAGCCCTAAGATAATTAGCCAATTGTTACCATGTGAAATAACTACAAGCCCAGTACCTGAGATGTCAATGGTAGAGCTAACAACTGTTGTAGAAATTTCTCCTGGTCATAATCTCCATGTAAACAACAAGTTGTCACCTCCACAATTGGAATTGTTAACTAAACTCTTGAGTAAGCATGAGAAAGCCTTTGCTTGGAATTATGGAGACATGCTAGGTCTGAACCCCAAGCTCTGTACCCATAGGATCTACATTATTGATGGCAGCTTACCACTCCATCAACCTCAAAGAAGTATAAATCCAGCATTGAGAGAGATAGTCAAAAGTGAATTACAAAAATTACTAGATGATGGTTTCATCTATCCAATCTCTGATAGCAAGTGGGTATCACCTTTGGTAATTGTACCTAAGAAAGGGGGGAAATGACAAATATGTGTGGATTACAGAGAGTTGAATAATTCCACAAAGAAGGATCATTTTCCTTTACCCTTTATTGATCAAGTCCTGGACACTCTGGCTGGTAAGAAATATTTCTCCTTTCTGGATGGATACAGTGGTTACAATTATATCAGCATTGCTCCAGAAGATTAGGAGAAGAATAAATTCACATGCCCCTGGGGTACATATGCCTATTCTGTATTACCATTTGGCTTATGCAATGCACCATCTACTTTCCAGAGAGCTGTAATCAACATCTTTGCTGATATATCACATGATTGTATGGAGATATATATGGATGACTTTACTACATTTGGAGTAACCTTTGAGGAAGCCTTGAAGAATTTGGAAAGAGTGTTAATTAGATGTTAGGAACACAATTTGTCTCTCAATAGTGAGAAATTTTTCATGATGATGCAAGAAGGCATAGTGCTGGGACATTTTATATCTGAAGCTAGAATCCAGGTAGATCCTGCGAAAATAGAGGTAATTATAACATTGCCTATTCCTACAAAGCAGAAAGATGTTAGGTCTTTCCTAGGACATGTTGGCTACTATAGAAGGTTTATCCAAAATTTTAGTCAAATAACTAGTCCTCTGTATACTTTGCTTACAAAAGAGGCTGAATTCAACTGGACAAAAGAATGTGATGAATCCTTCCTGCAGCTTAAGAAACTATTAACCACTACACCCATACTTAGGGGTCCTGATTGGACTTTTCCATTTCACATTCATATAGATGATTCAGACTACACAGTAGGTGCTATCCTAGGTCAAAAGTCTAGTAACCTAGAAAATGCAATTTACTACATTAGCAAAAGCCTCCATAGACCAGAGTTAAACTACATAGTGACTGAGAAAGAATTACTAGCAGTAGTATATTCTCTAACCAAATTCTATCATTACATAACTAGCTATCCTATTTTTGTTCATACTAACCATGCAGCAATAAAATATCTCATTAACAAACCTGCTATCACAGGAAGGTTAGCAAGATGACTTCTTCTTTTGCAGGAATTTGATATTACTATAGTTGACAAGCTTGGCAACACAAATGTAGTAGCTGATTATCTGTCAAGAATCCACCATACTGAAGAAGATACTACTCTGATAGTTGATGCATTTCTAGATGAGCATTTTTTTCATATTTCTATCCAAAGTTTGTGGTATGTTGACATAGCTAATTACCTTGTAGCTAACAAAATTCCAACACATTTTTCTTACAAAGAAAGAAGACTACTGGTTGAAAAAAGTTTTAATTTGTCTTTGATTGATAACATGCTATTTTACACTGGACCTGATCAAGTAATGCATAGATGTGTGACAGAAGATGAGACATATGACATTATCCATGCCTATCATAATGAACCATGTGGGGGACACTTTGCAGCAAAAAGAACAGCCCAGAAGATTCTAACAACTGGATATTATTGGCCTACACTTCACAAAGATGTAGCCAGCTACACAAGAAAAAGTGACAAATGTCAAAGAATGGGCCGACCGACTAAATTTGATGAAATGCCATTAAATCAACAAGTGGTGGTCACTCCATTAGACAAATGGGGTATGGACTTCATTGGTCCAATAGACCCTCCATCCAATGGGAAGTCTTACATCCTGGTGTGCACTGATTATCTGACAAAATGGGTCGAGGTAAAAGCTATGAAACATGCCCGGGACCATAAGGTTGTAGAATTTTTGTATGATGAGATTTTCACCAGATATGGAGTACCGAGAGAACTTGTAACTGACCAAGGCACCCAATTCACTTCCAATCTAATAACAGATCTCATGAAAGAATATAACATCAGACATCGGAAGTCAAGCCCTTATCACCCTCTGGCCAATAGACAAGCTGAAGTTACAAATCAAGAAATAGAAGCAATCTTAACAAAGATAGTTCATTTACATCATCGAGATTGGAGTAGCAGGCTATCAGAAGTCATCTGGGCATATAGAACAACTTGGAAGACAACTACAGGATTCACTCCATTTGAACTATTGTATGGAAAAATAGCTATGCTACCAGTTGAATTTAAACCAAAAACACTGCGGACAACACTGGAGTTAAATATCAATTTTACTGCAGCACAGAAGGAGTGATTACTGGATCTCAATTCCTTAGATGAAATGTGCAAATCTGCACTGGAGAAAAGTGAAATAGTCCAGAAACAAAGGAAAAAATGGCATGAATCAGATATCAAGAGCAAACAATTTCAAGTTGGAGATTGGGCATTGCTGTATGATTAAAGATTCAAAGAAATACCAGGCAAGTTGCAGACAAGATGGCTAGGGCCATATGAAATAAGCCATGTTTTCACCAACAGAGCAATCCAGTTGACAAAAATTGATCCGGTACACTTCAAGCTACTAGTGAATGGACATCGGCTAAAGTTGTATCACCAATCTCAAACAAAAGATGACTTCCTGCAGCGATTCCAACAACAAAAATCAAACAAGCAACAGGTAACACTTCCTGCAGTAGAGGGTGCAAACCTTCTTCCTACAGCTCTTTAGTAAAAATCCATTGAGCATGTCCATAATAAATGCTTTGTGTTTTCATGAAGTACATTCCTCCATTCACTTTCTATTTCTTCTTTCCAACTCATCTCATTTCTATAATTTGCCACCCACCCACCTTCCACGTCATCATCATTTTTCATTTAAATGCTTTCAATAAGAAGCTGGGTACGCTGATGTAAGCTGCCACCACTTTCATTCCACTCTTGCCACATTTTTTGACATGTGCAAAGATTGAATGACAGGTACACACTTTTCAAATTTATTCCATTTTTAGTGCATAGATTTTGATGCTTGTATCTAGTACTGCAATAAATATATCATTACAACATTATGCCAGTTCCATCCCTCGTGCCATGTCCGCCAAGTGTGGACACTTATCAATGTTACATAGGGGGGAGGGAAGTGTATTAATTCCAAACTGTCATTTCTATTTATGCTTGAAAGATTTTATATCACCTCAAATTTGTACTTAGCCTTGTCTCATTAAAAGTTCTAGTGCTATATCGCACAACTATCGTACCTTTATTCCTGAATCCTCCATGATTGTCAGACTTGATGTGACATAATTAAGTTATGTGACAACCCGCAGTAAAGATTATGATTTCTCCTATTTTAATTTATCACCATTGTTCATGCCAAGTAAAATAGAGAAATTCAGGAGAAAGCTCATAGTCCTTTTTAAAAACGGGTAGTCTAAAATTCAAATAAGGAATAAGGCATCTACCTACTGCTGAGAAGACAAATTGAAATTAAAAAGCATAGATGGGAGGCCAGCTGCAGAGACATGAGCCAGTCATGCATGGTGTGTTACTCTCAAATGTTGAAATGGTCAGAAGATTCAATGCATGCGGCTGGTTAGGGTATTTCCTAATGTTAACAGAATTTGATGAGGACTCAGTAGTAGAATTTGTGAGTACATTTGAAGAAGGTCAAACAACTATGTGGGGATTGATAGTGGTTGCGACAGAGGAGAAGATTGCAGAAGTTACTATATTACCAATGGTTGGAGAACATTACCCTAATGTTCATGATGCTAGATCAGCAAGGGCTCAGTTCACCCTACTAGGTGATCCTCCTTTGGATATTACCAAATAGGGTTGTAAGAGAATGTCTATCCCTCCATCGTATAATGAGTTGGCTATGGATATTATTAGGTATTTTACATGTGAAGGGATATTTTCCAATTTGTACGCACATCATTTCAAATTACTGAGTTATGTAAGGCATAATCTAGCAGTAAATGTTCCAAATTTTTTGTATAATATGCTATGCATTAGTGCTGAAGAGACCCAAAAAGGGAATGCAAATTTTGTTACCCACCATGCCCTAATTAAATATTTAATAGAAATATATCTTAGGGATGCCTCTCCCATGGCATGGTCAGAGTTTGTCCAGTGAAAAACCCTACAACCACAGATAAACCCTAATGAAAAAATTGGTCATGATAATGTAATACCAACTGAACCAGTGGTTGAAAAAGATACCCAAGGGGCTGAAACTGTAAATCTTCAAGAAAATGTGCCCTTACTTGCTCATGAGATAAATATACCTAATTCTTCCCAAACCAAAGGAAATTGAAAATTAGAGGAAGAACCTTCAGTTCCTACAGCCAAACCACAAATCCCTACTTCTTCAAAGGGGAAGAAAAGGAAGTCAATTCCTGCAGCAGCTACTCCTGCAGTAGAGAAGCCAAAGAAGGCTACTAAAGAAAAGGCTGTAGAAATTATGGAGACCCCTATGTGAAGGAGTCCTAGAATGAGAGGACATCTCCCTAGGGCATCCTCCATAAGCCAACCCACTTCTCCTTTGCAATTTGATGAACAACCCAATGTGCAAATAATTCCAAATGATTCCCCAAATTAGTCTGTAGTCCCAGACTTTCCTCCGTACTCCGCAGAAAATTATGAAGCTGAACCTGGTGTTTTTCAAAATAGTTCTTAGGAAATCTATCATGATATTCTAGTCATTAACCATGAGAATGCCTCAGTAATCCATCAGTCAGCCTATGCAGAAACTGCCTTAGTGCCCTACAATAGAACTTGGTTGATAAGTTTCTTAGAGCAGTCTTGGAAGGAACAGAGGAGGCAAAGAAATTATGTAGAAGATTGTGGCCCAATCACATTGCAAACACTTCTCTTTGGATTGCATAATAAGTATGTTTTAACAAAAACTTTATGGGGAGAAGAAAAGAAGAAACTAAAGAAGGTCATAATAGAGCAAGGGGAAGAAATTGCAGAATTAAAAGAACAACTGGGAAAACAAAAATAGAAAATGGATCATGCCCTCAAATTGGATGATTAGGTAATTGCATGTAGGCCACCTCCTAGGGTTTATACCATCTATTTGAAAGAACAGTTCCTCTTGTTCCAGCTAATGATGACCATCAAAGATATTGATTCCGAGTTCAAGTCAGCCCAAGAATTTTATGGTCTTTATCAGACTCTTCGCTCATGGCAACAAAATCTACTTTGTGAACTATACATGCATAACTTCATTATCCCAGCTGAGACTGAGTAGAATCCTCTACTCTACATAGGGGATATACACCTAAGGGAATTGATGTCTTGGATGCATAATGAAGCCAACTATGATAGATAGTTGGAAAATTATAGGGAACAAGAGAAAATAGATCCATTACCATTAAGAGAAGAGAGCAGCAAGCAAGCTATACTCCTCAGAGATTGGCTCAATTTGAATTATGGAAAAATTAAGGAAGAAACAAGGGACAAAATTTTTGGGATTTGAACAGAGGTTTATGTAGAGTATGACAATTTATCTTACTTTGTATTTCAGAGAGCCCTGGCTGGAGCCAGAAGAAAATAGGGTAGGTTATCTGAGGCATTGAAGAGATCAGAACCCCACAGTCCTATCAACCTCCAAGCAGCTATTCAAAGAGTGCCAAAATACATACAACTGGGATGACAAACTAGACAGGAACTCTGGTGTCCACTCACCATGTAGCCACCGATGCTCCTCTGGGCCCTGTATGACATCAACACTAACAAACTTGACCGACTTCAGGAAGATCACATAGTGGATGTCTGGGAGAAAACAAGAGGTTTCTATTACACCTTTAAAAGCCAAAGGAGAGGAAGAATAGAGGTTGGAAAATTTAGAGAAATTACCAGAAGATGTAATGCTTGAGGACAACCATTCAGCTTGGCAATGGGCAACTGATGAGCCTTTTTTTTTGTCTCTATTATATTTATTCTTACACTATGTTTTGAAGTATTATCAGAATGATTGTGAACTTTTAGTTAGTTGAACTTTTGTTAAGTACAGAAAGAACCATTAAACCATGGGTGGAATAGATATGTCATATTACACCAATATTATATATATGTTGCAATATTTCATATAATAATCAGAATGTGTGTTCTAACATCTGGATTAATTTGATAAGATGCTTGCATGAATATCTTTTGCATATTAACTAATCTTGCCAGGAAGTAGGAGTCACTAGGAGTGGTCGACAACATTGAAGGAGGACGTAAAGACTAGCTTCGAGCAGATATGCCATCATGGCATCAGAAGACATAGCTGCTACAAATTAGGAACCACTATTTCAGAGATGCATAAATGTAGCTCTACTATATTCCCTATGTATTACCATCATGTTGACTTGATCGCCCAAACTTCATTGTGCACGTCGTGGGTCGTTGCGCTTCCTATTTTCTCTCTTTGGTGCGGTTTTAGTTAGTTAGATTCTTTTCTATTTTGGAATAAAGAAGTCAATCCTCTATTTATAGGGAGAAGACTGTTTGTTTGTAAGTTTGGATTTTTGGAAGAAAAATAATGTTATGATCGTATCTTTCTCAGCAAGTTCATTTTCAGCTTCATGTCTTATTCTCATGTACTTAGTTTTGAAAGATAATAAAGTAACTTTTGGTTCATATTCTATGTTCATAGATTAGTAGAAGCCAACCAAGGGGGCCCACTTGGTAGGTGGATTAGAGTAGAAGTAGAATAGATTTAATTTCTACATTTCCAGCATTCTAGATATAAGATTACAATTTCTTCCCGTAGCATTGTACTTCGTGAATGTTCCTGCAGCACCTGCAAGGATAGCTATAGTGAATGCTCTAGGTTGAAAGAATAGATTTAAGTAGAGTTTGAAAGTTGTAGCATTCATTTTAGTAAGGGCTAAGTGTGTTTCCTTTCTTGTAGCCCTAGTATATATTCATTTCATGTATTTTACTTTCCTACAACATAGGTAGAATGGCTCCTTAAGGAACTTAGTGCACATACTATGCCGTACCATTTCAAGTATACGTCCTTGGGTTGACAAACTAAATGCACCTCATGGTGGGAGAAGTGATCCTTAGATTGAATAAACTATTCCTAAGAGAAACTTTGGGCATGATTACTAAGCACCTATTGTGAGGAAGTTTAGCCATGTTAATTTCTTCCTCCTGATTCTTGATGTCAAACATCTTGAGGAAGCCCTACTTGTTATACTGAGCGGTGCCGCTACTAGCCTTGCTTTCCAAGGGTGTACAATTTTAGGTGTCAGTGTGGCTATATGTCTCAACCTCACTTGTGATGCCACCAAAGGCTAATATGAATGGAAGCCTACTAAACACCTTTTCTTAGTTTCCTACCCGGTTCACCTCCAAAAGGAGGCATAATCTTTACGCAGGGAGAAGGAAAATTCTCTCCCATAGATTCTCACCATAGGCATGCACCTGGATGCTTGAAGGTGGTATGTGACATTGACCCCTACTTCAAGGATAACCTTTGAACATATACTATTGAGTCCTTGGAAACACCAAAAACACGGGTGCCCTCTCGAGGGTGACACTGCGCTGTGAGGTGAACGCATGCGCATAAGTTGTGGGGCAAAGATTTTGTCTTCTCTGCCATTCTAGGGATAAGTGCGTGTTTTCTGTTCAAATCGCCAAATGTTCAAAATTTTCACAGACCCGCTTATTCTTCTGAGTTGCTTTGTCCTTGGTTGAATTGTTTTTGACTACTTCTTGTGTCACAATTTCTTGAATCATCAAAAACTCAAACTTGAAAAATCTAAAACATCCAAAACAATCTACACAAACTTTGTGAGAGAACAGTACAATTTTTTTCTCTTAAACACAAATCTATCTTTAATCGGTCCAAGTTGTTTATTTCTGTAAAAATTCAACTAGATTTCTGTAGCATTTCACATGACATTCTAGATCTTTGCACCACTCTGTGGTAATCTTTGCGTGACAAGCGGTTAAACTTCGCATGACATCCTGCCGTTCTGTGGGCATTTGCTCACTAGTCTGTCTCACTAGTTCTGTGATTATTCATGCCAGGATACAAATTTTCATGCAAGTCTATAGTAATCTTCATGTGGGAAAGTGTTTATTCATGTGACACTGTTCTATTTTGCATTAACATCAAGATGTCTATTTTCTGTACTTCCTTTCTCTGCTCAATCTAATCTCAGTTTGGGGTATATCTGCATGTTTTCTATCTGTTTTGAGATCTTTATTCTCTGAATGTCGCTACTAGTTGGTATTTGACTATGATTTTTTGTTAGTCCAACCTATCATTGTCTTGAAATGTGATGTTGTTATGCTTGTCCAATTGACTGAGTCCTTTTGTTCAATCTTATCATCTTTTCCTGCATTGTCCTTATTCTGAGTTGTGAGAACATGTTTGTTAACCTTGACTCAAGATCATAGTCTTTGATATCTCCTCCTCAGTTGGACATTTATATCTTGGTCTCTTTGGTCTTGGATTTAGACAACACTTTAGATATCACCACGGTGTCGGTCAGGAGAATCAACTTATCTCATGCCTATGCAAACTAGAAGTCATTTTATAGAATTTCACGAAGAAGACAAACATGGATTCCCATTCAAAGACAACTCCTTGTTGGGAGAGAATCCTGTCTTTTAGGGAGATCCTTAAATTCCTCCTAGATCACAATCCCTGAAGGACAAGTTACCTAGTCCTAAGATGTCAGAAGAAAGACAAGGTAGAGGTAGGTCTCAACGGAGAGACCTCTCCAATGGTACCAACCATCGCAATAGTAAACACTCCTCGAGTCCATCAAATTCCGGTGAGGAAGAGATTGATGAATGTATCTAGGATAAGAGGTTCATAAAACTCATGAAAACAATCCTAAATCGGGATAAGGAAAAATATTTCCTCGACCTAGCAGAGCAAGGCACTCAACTTCCACCTCACTTCAAAGCTGAAGATATCATTGCTAGAGAAGAAGAGACACCCATGACACTCATATCTAAACAAATGAAAACTATGCAAATGGAATTACAAAAAATCCAAAAGGAAAAGGAAACACCCAACACAAGGTTTTCCTTAAACATAATCTGTCCTTTTCCTTTTGATAAAGATTTGTACTTATCTCTGTTCCTGTGTGAGATTGAAATTCCATGATTTGATAAGTACAATGGTCACTCTGATCCACAAGATCACATCCAATAATTCTATGCTCTTTGTATAGAATTTATGCATGATGAGACATATCTTATGCGTCTCTTTCCTCAAAGTTTGAGTGGCTAGGCTATGGAGTGGTTCTCAAAGTTATCCACTGGTATCAAAACTTTCGATGAGCTGATGAATCTATTGTTGCAACAGTACTCTTACAATATCCAACATCTTGTGATGATGATTTATTTAAGCAACATGAAGAAAAACACAGGAGAACCCTTTCTGATCTTTCTTTAGCGATGGAAAAGATGTTTTCTAGATATCCATGAATCATGCCTGAGTCTAAAAAGATGGATATTTTTGCTAGTGTTCTGATTCCAAAACTAAACTACCCTCTTCAAATGCAACGTCCACCCTCTTTCAAGAAAATGGTGGAAAAAATGATAAAGATAGAAGATGTGCTTGTTAAAAAGGGTGACATTACCCTCTATAAAGAAAACAAGTTTGGTTCCAGCTCCAAAGACAAAACTAAATATTGGAACAAAAAAAAGCATGTGGTATGTTAGCATACAGTTTTTCCCTTTTCTCTAAATTAATCTCAGACTCTTTTAAAGAATGAGAAGAAGAGAAAAAATCTTAACACTAACAAATGAGTTGCTAAAAGCAAACTCTCTGTAAATTACAAGGTGCAGCTACCTTGTAAAAAGATTTTCAATATGATCTTATTGAACATAGAAAAGTAACATCATGTGTGATTTTCACAAGAAAACACTTAAGGAAAACACTCAGTCCATCAACATGAAAAGAATGTGAATATTTTAGAGAAAAACATCTACTTCTATCCCAATCTCAAACTTTAAATTTCTTGAGTCTAAACTTCAGTAACAATTCTCTCTGTCACTTCTAAGCATAGAATCATCCATATCACAGTTAAGCTTTATTCAACACAACTTATCTCCACAAGAAAATAATTCAGATAAGATAAATAGTAGTATTTATCATTTTAAAAGCTTAAACATATATGCAATACCATAGGACATTTCATATATTTTGTAATATCAGTCTTCAAAAAACTTGAAGTTAAGTTTTTAGAAAATAGTTTCTCTCAAACTCAGAGAGCCGAACCCTTAAGCAGTTAAAAGTTTTTCAATAAATAGCCATACAGGGCTTCAACAACTAACTTAGTAAAAATTGTCTTTCTTGAAAGTAAATATTTCTAGATCCAATAACTATCCTAAGCATTAAGTAAAACAAAACTAGATTGGGAGCAAAAAATGCCTTCAAGAAGTTGCCAAGTGTTCCAGACGGTTAAGGAGTTGAGGTCGCTAAAAAGTGTGCTGCATTCCAATCTTCAAAAGCTGCTGTAAATGTGAATATTACCAGTTGGTGTGGCAAGCCAATAAAATTGATCCTCTATTTCCAAAATTCTTTCTCCTTTTTGATCTCAACTACCTTTTCTTTGTGCATAACCAAATGACCTTGCTGAAGGATCATCATTGATTCTATCCGCACAACTTTTGTGAAATGCTTGTTTGTAGGTGCCTTCATCCTTTTGAGCTCATCAAACCAGGTGTTTACATCCTTGATTACCTATTCAACTGGTTTATCTAACTCCTCTTGAGCTTCCTCGCACTGCTTATCAATCCATTTTATATCATTAGAGATGATTTCTTTAATCGTTCTTAGCCCCTTCATGAGATCCTTTACCTTAGAAATTCCCATGGCCAAAGCTTCATTTCTCCATTCTATACATTCCTTTATAACATAAAGAACTTTGTCATCCAGTCCTGGCACTGACCTCTCCATGAGGAACTTCTGCAAATCGTACTCTTCAACTTCTTCAATCCAATGGAGCTCTCTGGTCCACGTAGTCTTATCTAGCTCCCATTCTTCAATGTTGGCTTCCGCTTTCTTTACCAGGTGATCTCCTTCATTATGGGTTTGATCTAGATGACTTAGCTACTTGAAAACCTCTAATTTTATGTGCTCTACCCAATCATCAAATGCTTTGCTCACCGCCTTGCTTCTTTGAATTTGGTTAAGAAATCATTGATTATCAGGGGATTTCACATCAATGGAGGCTGACATTTTACTTAGAGGAAAGGGTTTAGGATGTTGGATGTAATTGATGTATTGGGCCATACTCTTCATAGCCTCTTTCATTTCCTATTTGTCCTTGGCATCTTTCCATACTCTATTTGCAATTTTCTTATTTGACACCTCAAAAAATTTCATATTGGCGGCTCTGGTGTCTCTCCCTAAATCCAACTTGGATATTTGAAAATATTGGACTGAAGCCTCTCCTTCAGCTTTGTCCTCTTTAGGCTTTGTGATAAGGTTGAGATAGGGCTAGATAGTTCTATGTTTTCATATGTTTTATGACTACTTTTGAAAGACTTTATATGTTTTCATGATACTTTCCAAGACTGTTTAAATATCTTAGAACTGTTATATCTATGGGTGTATGCAGATATATATGAAATGTTTTCAAAAAGTTTATAATATGCTATCTATGTGTTGTATGGATATATGGAATAAAATCTGATACCTTTCTTTCTTACCTTAAGTCAGGTGGGTTTCCTGTAGCCATGTGATGAAGAGCGAGGTAGTAAATAAACTTGTTATGAATTCTTTGTCTTGGATATGTGCACGTGCTAACCCTTTTGCAGAAGCAATGGATCCATTAATAAGGAAGAAGTCAACATAAGAGGAACAAAATAATGCTTTGAAAGGACCAACCATTGTAGAGCTCATAGTGGTTCTACTACCGCGGGTGAGAAAGAGTCCTATTGAGGATGAATCACAGCTGAAGTGGTCATGATGGAGTCAATCTAGCAACAGCATGTTCCTAGATTCATGAATGTATAAATGCAGTTTGTTCCTTCAATTTAAGTTGTTGGTCATGTTCTTAATGACTTTCATATCCCTAGTGTTGGGGAAGTCCTAGTCAATAGGATTTTGTTTCAAGTTATTGTTAAATAAAGCTGGAAGTTTTATTCCCAGTACTTAGTTAATAGATAGAGAATTATTATTACAGTACTCTGTTGTAATTTAGAAAAAGATATATAGTCTTATTTTCTGTATCTTGTGTAATCCATGCTTTATGAATAAATTATGAGAGCTTCAATTTCTAGTATTTGAAATCTTGTTTATTCACACTTCCGTGGGGGCCCACACGGGAGGTGAATCTAATTCGTAGTTATTTCAGTAAGTAGGTTGCAAGTTATTTGAAGCAAGTAGGACTCTGTTGCTCCTATAGCCACTAGTAACAACACCAGTGGTTGTTCCTGCAGCAAAGGCAAATAGTTAGTTTATCATTCCTGCAACATAGGATTAAACTTACTATTTCAGCAAGTCACTTCATCTTTAGATTACACTGTTGGTATTTCATTTCCTAGTTTAGTTCCTTGCAAGCATTTTCTATTTACTATAATGATGGCTTTTAGAATAGATTAGAGCATATACTTTGCTATTTCCATTTCAAGTTTATGCCCTTGGTCAACAATTTAATGAGTTCAATGTATTTTTTCTAGTAGAAAGGATGCATAATCCTTAACTATAAGAGGTATTATATAGAGCAGTCATTTTTGGTGCCGCTGCTAGGGATGGTGTCAATCTAATCTAGCCTAGAGTCATTGTAGGCCTAGCTTAAGTATTTCTTTTTATGCATAGAAGAACAGATCATCTTGGGTGTCTATTACATTCTGACCTTGAGGAACCCCAAGTTGCACCCATAGAAGTCGAAGAACCATTTGAAAACATATTTGCCGATGCATTTGATCACTTACTATCATCCAACGAATCCTTGCAATTAGATGAACTATTTGCTGAACCAGAAGATCTCTTAGAGCCTCCAAGGCCTCCTCCAAGGATGGTTCAACCAACCTTTCCCTTTCCAATTCCACCTCAGCAAGGAAATCAAAATTTGAATAACATACCCTCTGCAGCCTTGCCCAAGTTCTATGGCCTCGTCACCGAAGACCCTGAGAATTTCTTGTTTGAGTTCGACATCCTTTGTAGGAGCTACAAATATAATAGTGATGCACATAAGCTCAAGTTGTTTCCATCCACTCTGAAGGAAGCCATGCTATGATGGTTCATGGGCCTTGGTGCTAACGCCATAGCAGATTGGACTACCATGAGCAACATGTTTCTTTCCAAATACAAAGAATACTGTTGAGGGTGAGATTTAAAAGGTAATGATATCTTTAGGATGACCCAGAAAGAGGACGAAACCCTGGAAGATTATGTTTTGAGGTTCATGTACAACCTGTAGCATAACACTTAGCATCAACTGAATGGGGACTCTCAGAAACACCTTTTCATTAAAGGTGTCAATGAAGGAAGCATTGAAGCTCTGGACCTGATTGCTGGAGGTGATGTTACACAAAAAAATTGGGATGATATAAAAAATATCTGCTTGAACTACTCCAGGGCCACTGTCAAGAAGGGTAGAGGAATCCGAGACCTACCACACAAGTCTGCTGGCTCTAGGGTATCCAAGATAGAACTTTCTAATCTCCTATCAGACTTCAAGCAGGACATCATTAATGATGTCGCTACTTTGCTAGATACCATGCAAGTGCGCAAGAAGAAGGAGGATGCTGATGCAGTGCTCGCAGAATATTGCCTGCATTGTAGGGAGAAAAAGAGGAGCTGCAAATGCAAGACCATTGAAAATGTAGTGTCCCAGCCGATGCCTATAGAGTTCAAAGCTATCGATGAGAATGGGGAGGTACTAAATGTCACTCAATGTAGGCCATGGGCCCCACGACTAGGTATGCCTCAAGATCCTCTTCAAATTCCTAGCAATAATAATTCATGGCAGAGTTTCCCAAATTCAGGGCCCCATAATTTTGGAGGATATAATAATTGGAAGCAACATCAACAGGGGTGGGACTAGCCCCAGCAGGGTTGGCAACAACCCCAGCAAGGTTGGTACCAACCCCAACAAGGTTGGAAACAACCTCAGTAGGGCTGGCAACAACCCCACCAAGGGTGGCAACAGCCCCAGCAATGGTCTAATCAGCCCAATCAGCAAGCCATAATGCCTCCTCCATAGCAACAAGCTCTCATGCCTCCTCCTACACTAGCTAATCCTCCTAAACCACCAAAGCTGCCCACACAACCTAATCCCAATCCCAATAGCAAACCACCAGCTCAGTAGTAGAGCTATGCCTTGCATGACATTCATCTCAGGTCAGGAACTACCCTTGCTTCACCACAACCCCCTGTCATAACTGAAGTAGAGGAGCTTCCTGTTGACCACGAAGATGTGTCTGCTCCTGTAGCTAAAGAGCCTCCATTTCCTCAGAGATTAGCTTAACAAGCTGAACCCATAGTAAACCATGTTGTATCTGACTTACTTGATCAACTGAAGCATATCACGGTAAAGATTCCTTTCCTAGATGCTATCAAGGAAGTCCCTACCTATACTAAAGCTATTCGGGAGGCATGCATTAAACAACCAGGAAGGAGGAAAAATGATCCCAGGACCATTCATGTCATCGTCCAGCTCTCTGATCTTATGTTAGACAAATTGTCTGTACCCAAGTATGCCGATCCAGGCAGTCCTGTGGTTACAGTTACCATCCAAGGTATACAAGTTCCAAATGCCTTAGTGGATTTAGGCGTGTCTATAAATGTCATGACCAAAGAAGTCTTGTCCAATCTAAACATTGCCAGTCTCCATGACACACCAACAATTTTGCAATTGGATGATAGTTCCACTATTAAACTTGATGGGGTAATTGAAGATGTGATAGTCACCCTACATTCCTGGGAATATCCTGTAGACTTTTTGATTCTCTCCCTTAAAGCTGATATGGGTGGGTACCCTCTGATTTTAGGATGACCATGGTTGGCCACTGCTGATGCCTTTATAGCTTTCCAGTCAGGAAAGATGACCATCTCTAATGGCATCAACACCAAAAACTTGACACTCTACTGCCCTGCTCAACCTATGTTGCAGGATGAGGATGCCATGTGGCCAGAATTAGATGAACTTCATCTTGAAACCAACTCAATCCAGCAGCTCATGGTAATAGGAAGAGAGCTGTTTCTAGCCTCTCGGGAAGAAGATGAGATAATTTCATCTATCCTCACTAATGACTACGACATAGATTCCCAGATGTGTCCACAATCAGACTGTGTTTTAGAGACTATTTTGACCACTCCAAATGCATCTCCATATTCACTGTCTTCCAGCTGTCTTCATCTCCTATTACCCCATGAATTGACTTCACCGCCAATTACTGAGTTGGCCATGATGGATAAGGTCATAAAAATGGTAATTAGCACTGGAAAGGAATTGAATATCAGCTCTAACCTGTCATTACCCCGCCAAAAAGATATCCTGTAGCTGCTATAGGACAACCAACAGGCCTTTGCTTAGGATTACACTGACATGAAAGGGATAGATCCTAAGCTTTGTACCCATCGGATCTACATAAGTCTAGATTATAAACCTATTAGGCAACCACAAAGAAGAGTCAACCCTATCCTAAGGGATATAGTAAAAAATGAGCTCCAAAAGCTCCTTAATGCCGGGTTTATCTATCCAATTTCTGACAGCCAATGGGTGTCACCTCTTGTCATAGTGCCAAAAAAAGGAGGTAAATGGCGTGTTTGTGTGGATTATAGGGAGCTCAATACAGCCACTAAAAAGGACCATTTCCCACTCCCATTTATAGACCAAGTCCTAGACAACCTAGCAGGAAAGAAGTATTTTTCTTTCTTGGATGGGTTTAGTGGTTACAACCAAATTCAAATAGCTCCTGAGGATCAGGAGAAAACTACCTTCACCTATCCTTGCGGGACTTTTGCATATTCTGTCCTCCCTTTCGGCCTATGTAATGCCCCTGCCACTTTTCAGCGTGTAGTCATCAGTATTTTTTCAGACATATCTTCTGATTGTATGGAAATCTACTGGATGACATCACTACCTATGGGAACACATTTGATGAAACCAAGGACAATCTGGATAAGGTCCTCCGAAGATGCCAATACTACAATCTCTCGCTCAACAGTGAGAAATTCTTTATGATGATGGAAGAAGGTGTCATATTGGGACATTTTATTTCTTCACATGGCATCCAGGTTGACCCCGCCAAGATTTCAATCATCCACACTCTTACCACACCAGAGAAGTAGAAAGATGTTCAGAGTTTCCTCAGCCATGCTGGGTATTACAGATGGTTTATCAAGGATTTTAGCCAGATTGCAGCTCCCCTCTATAATTTGTTAAAAAAGGACTCTAATTTTACTTGGAATTCTGAGTGTGATAAGGCTTTCCTGCAGCTGAAGGAAGTTCTAACCACTGCACCCGTACTGCGTGGACCAAATTGGGGTTTGTCATTCCACATTCATACCAATGCCTCAGATTATGCTGTTGGGGTAGTATTGGGCCAGCAAGAAGATGTAATAGAGCATGCCATTTATTTTATCAGCAAGAATCTCCAGGGAGCTGAATTCAACTATACAGTGACCGAAAAAGAACTGCTTGCAGTAATTTATGCTCTGAACAAGTTCAGGCATTATATTACCGGTTATCAGATTTTTGTCCACACTGACCATTCTGCGATTTGGTACCTGATGAATAAACCAGCTAACTTAGGAAGATTGGCTCGTTGGTTGCTACTCATGCAAGAATTTGACATCACAATCATCGACAAGCCCGAGAAAGCCATTGTTGTGGCTGACTTTCTCTCTCGCTTGCACGTTCTTGATGATCTTGCAGCCATCAATGACAGTTTTCCAAATGAACATTTGTTCCTGTTGCATGCACACAATCCATGGTATGCTGATCTTGCCAATTATCTCACAACTGGTCACACTCCGACCCATTTTTCTTCCAAGGAACGTCGACTACTCGCTGAGAAAAGTTTCAAATTTTCTTGGGTTGCTAGTTTCATGTTTTACACTGGCCCATACCAAGTTATGAGATGATGCATTTGTGAGGATGAGGCTTATGACATCCTCTGGGCATGTCATGATGAACCATGCGGTGGCCACTTTGCAGCTAAAAGGACGGCCTTCAAAATTTTGACTACAGGATATTATTGGCCGACTCTCCACAAAGATGCCGCTCAGTACACCAAGAAATGTGATCGATGCTAGTGAATGGGGAGGCCTACTAAGACCGATGAGATGCCCCTATAGCCACAGGTGGTGGTCACACCCTTTGATAAGTGGGGCATTGATTTTGTCAGCCGAATTGACCCTTCTTCTCAAGGTAAGTCTTACATTTTGGTCTATACAGATTATGCCACAAAGTGGGCTGAGGCTAAACCAATGAAACATCCACGAGACAATAATGTTGCTAAGCTCTTGTATGAGTGCATTTTTACCCACTTTGGTGTTCCAAGGGAAATTGTCTCTGATCAAGGGGCGCAGTTCACTTCCAACCTCATTGTTGCTTTGATGGAGGAATACAACATTCGCCATGCCAAGTCCTCTCCTTACCATTCGTAGGCCAATGGTCAGGTTGAGGTCACTAACCGTGAATTGGAGGCCATTCTTACCAAAACTGTGGCTGTTCATAAGAAGGATTGGGCAGCTAGGCTTCCTGAAGCACTGTGGGCTTACTGCACTATGTGGAAGTCTACTACATGATTCACCTTGTTCCAACTAGTCTATGGCAAAACAACAATGATTCCAGTCGAGTTTGAACATAAAACCTTGCAGACAACATTGGAACTTAATCTTGATCTCACTATAGCTCAACAGGAACGTGTTCTCACCGTGAGCAATTTGGATGAATGGAGGAAATCTACTTTAGCTAACACTGAGTTGGTGCAACAACAGAGGAAGTAGTAGCACAAAAAGTTTATAAAAGATAAAAAAAATTCCGTCGGTGATTGGGCTCTCTTGTACGACTCCAGATATCAACACACCCCTGGTAAGTTCCAAACTTGCTAGTTAGGACCCTATGAAATAATTGCTGTATTTTCAAATGGTGCTATGCAGTTGTCGGTCGTTGACCCTATTCGGTTCAAGCTACTGGTTAATGGCCAGCGACTCAAGCTATACCATAAACCACAGAGCAAAGTTGAGTTCCTGCAGTAGTTTGCCAGCACTGCAGTTCACGAACCTCCTGCAGCACAAGAATGTGAGCCCCTCTCTCATATTCAGTCTTCACTTTAAAAGCTGGTCGCATCACCCCATAATAATTACTTTCTTTCAGAAAGTAATTTTCTCTACAATAAACATTCAATTCATTCTTTCTTTTTTGCCACCCTTCCACCTTATCATTTCCCAACATCGGATGGCAATTACTTCATTCATTTCGCAGAGCCGCCGCTACGTCATCAGGTATGTGTAATTTTCCTTGGCATTTAATTCATTAATACATTTTTATTAGCTTCTCTCTCGTCATATGCGCCATGGTGGGACCCTTGGCGTACTTAAGTTGGGGGGGAGAAAATCTATGATTTGTCCTATATAACTATGCACATATTGTATGATATATTTTTTTTTCAAACTTTTTAAACACTCATTGCAAATATTACATGTTGTACCCTTGATTGGACAACCTCCAAATGAGTGATTAAATTCACATAAATAAGTCAGCTAAGGTGTCCATACATATGTCTGTTGAGTAATCATGAATAGTTAAATCTTTGAAGATATGATAGATATGCATTCATTTCTCCATTTAGCATTTGAAATCTCAGAGTCCAGAACTTTCCATTTTTTTTTCACAGCTTTGTTTTTCCGACCTTCTCTGCAAATTTCTTGATAGAGCTTGTAAAACATCTCTGCATTGCTTGTACATTCTTGTGGTGTGTATCCTTTAAACTCTATGGACATGGGTGGTGATTTAATTCATTCTGAACCCACGGGTCACGACGTTCTGTTAAATAATCAAGACTGTAGGCTATTATTCCAGGCCAGAGGATGGATGGATTACATTCTAAAGCTCACTAATCGGATTGAGGAGGTAGCATTACAATTCTTGAGCACACTCCGTGACGGGGTAGCTACTATTAAAGGACTAAGGGTACCATTTTCACAAGAAATTGTAGCAAAAGTAATGGGGTTACCACAAGAAGGCGAGGAGTTTTCAGAGAATTTTGACCTAAAAACTGCAAGAGCGCAGTTTACTCTACACGCAGACCCACCACTGGAGATTGACAAGAAACAAGGCACTCGTAGATTGTCTTTACCAGAAACCTTTAAGCAGTGTGCAGTTTTTGTGATCAAATATTTCACCTGTGAGGGTCGACAAGCTTACTTGCATGCAATACATTTCAAATTTCTAAGTTGTTCGAGGCATGACAACAGACCTATCAACATGCCAAATTTCCTCTACAACATTTTGTAGAAAAGAGCTGCGATAGTGCAGGAAGGTAAGCCTAACAATGTCTCCCATAATTATCTCATTAAACTTATAGTAGAGAGAGCATTGTGAGACTACCCTAATGTCACATGGAAAGAATTCTTAGAAGGGAAATTAGAAGAAACCCTAAGACCATTAAGGAGTAGGGTTGGCAGAAGACTCCAAACAGAGTAGGGAGTTTTTAAAGTCATTAAGGAACTAGGAGCAGGTTCATCTTCAACAAGGAAGCCTAGGACTAAAAACTCTAGGCGTCCTCCTGAAGCTTCTACATCTGGGTCATCCTAGAACAAGGGCAAATAGGAAATTTTGGAGGAAGAAGTCCAGGAGAAAACTATTCCTCCTTCTGATGATACAACTACTACCCCTACTAGGAAAGGAAAGGAAAAAATGAAGTTAGTTACCTTTGGTAAGAAAGCGGATCCTACAGCTTCAGGTACTTCACAGAAGTGAAAGACTGCTAATAGGAAGGAGGAAACTCCTTTACAAAGAAGCAGTAGGCAAAGGAAGGGTATGGCCATAGATATGCCACCAGAGAATGCAGTGATCAACCTTGATTCTCCTGAGTCAGGAGAACCATCAGAAGTCAAACAATCTTTTGAGGTTTTTGGGGTTGAGGAATGTGTACTAATTAAGGGCAATTCTACCTCTGAGGAGAAAGAATTTAGATTCTAGAGAAGGGATTCATATACCCATGAAACCCAAATCAGCGGTGATTTCATGGAAGTAGATAATAATGATGACCTCTTTGAAGGAGACCCTATTCCTAATGAAGGTATGTCGAACTAACCCCCCACAATAGTAGAACAACATTCATTTGAAGACAATTTTGATGTTGCTATGAGTGGGAATACACCTCCTACAACAGAAGGGGAGGATCTATTTGAAGAAAACCCTAGCATTGACATGATGGTCGAGCAAGTTTCAGATCAAGGGTTGGACAAACTAGTTGCTATAGCTCAACAATATAGTAATCCAGAAAGGGCCATCATCATTCATTCAAAGTTTTTAGAAAATGCAGCTACAGGAGATGATGGATCAGTAGAAGGAAAACATGATGAAGGTGATCTACCAGAGGTACCTTGTCCTGTAACTCCATTCTCTGTTATTTTTTAGTTAGTTATTCAGTTAATCATGGAAAAAGAAAAATGGAAAAGGTAGAAGAAAGATTTAAACCAGGTTATTGATCAAACTTTTCAAGAGTTGGTAGAGAAGGAGGAAGAGGTAGAACAGCTCCAAGAAAGATTGGCTAAGGTAACGTCAGTTATCCCTGACCTAATGAGTTGTAGGTCCCCTTCCCCAGTATATGCCATTTTTCTTAAGGAACAATTATTGAATTATCAAATGACCAATATAGTCAAGGGAAAGTCTCCTTTGTTAAATGAGCCCATTTAGTTTTTTCAAGCCTTACATAATTATCCTGCAGCCATACAAAACCTATTATGTGAATTCTTCCTGCATAATCTAGCTGTACCTAATGATAGGGTTTGGAATCCACTACCCTATGTCAGAGATATCCAGCTTAGGGCACTTATTCCCTAGATGTAGAATGTGATCAGTAGGGAGTCTCAGGCTAAAATTTATAGGGAATTAGAGGATGAAATTCCTCTACACTTACGGCCAGAGGCTAAAGATCCCAAAACATACTATTACCACTGGATGAAGTTAGCACAATCAGACCCAGGGGAAAAGATCATCAACCCTCTCAGGGATGCAGCCTACATTGAATACACTCAGATGGCCAAAATAGAATTAGCTGAGGCCAGAACCTCCAATGGCACTGGATTACTATGACAGCATATATGAGGAATAAGGAACCCCATTCACCGCTTAATTTTGCAATGGAAAATAAGCATGCTCCCTAGTATGTCATGTTGGGTAGAGAAAGGAAAAGCTCTGGCTTCCATTAACATTCCAACCACCTCTTCTTCTTTCACCTCTTTTGCCTAATTCAGGAAACTTGGAAAATCATGACATGGCAGCAGAGGTCAGAAGGTGGGAAGCATACAGGGACAAAAAGGGTTTTTACTAGAGTTTCACTGATGGAGGAGTTGGTCAGAAAATAGTTATGGACCTTAGAATGCACGCCAGGCTAAAAAACTACCTCTTTTCTTGAGGACCAGCAAAAGATTAAGCTGGGGGGAATGATAAGGCCGAGATAGGGCCAGATAGTTCTATGTTTTCATATGTTTTATGACTACTTTTGAAAGACTTTATATGTTTTCATGATACTTTCCAAGACTTTTTAAATATCTTAGAATTGTTATATCTATGGGTGTATGCAGATATATGTGAAATGTTTTTGAAAAGTTTATAATATGCTATCTATGTGTTGTATGGATATATGGAATTAAATCTGATACCTTTCTTTCGTACGTTAAGTCGGGTGGGTTTCCTGTAGCCATATGATGAAGAGCGAGGTAGTAAATAAAATTGTTATGAATTCTTTGTCTTGGATATGTGCACATGCTAACCCTTTTGTAGAAGCAATGGATCCATGAATAAGGAAGAAGTCAACATAAGAGGAACATAATAACGCTTTGAAAGGACCAACTGTTGCGGAGCTCATAGTGGTTCTACTACCGCAGGTGACAAAGAGTCCTATTGTAGATGAATCATGGCTGAAGTGGTCACGATGGAGTCAATCTAGTAGAAGCATGTTCCTAGATTCATGAATGTATAAATGTAGTTTGTTCCTTTAGTTTAAGTTGTTGGTTGTGTTCTTGATGACTGACATATCCCTAGTGTTGGGGAAGTCCTAGTCAATAGGAGTTTGTTTCAAGTTATTGTTAAATAAAGCTGGAATTTTTATTCCCAGTAGTTAGTCAATAGATAGAGAATTATTATTACAGTACTCTGTTGTAATTCAGAAAAAGATATACAGTCTTATTTTCTGTATCTTGTGTAATCCATGTTTTATGAATAAATTATGAGAGCTTCAATTTCTAGTATCTAAAATCTTGTTTATTCACACTTCCGTGGGGGCCCACATGGGAGGTGAATCTAATTCATAGTTATTTCAGTAAGTAGGTTGCAAGTTATTTGAAGCAAGTAGGACTCTTTTTCTCCTGTAGCCACTAGTAACAACACCAGTGGTTGTTCCTACAGCAAAGGCAGTTAGTTGGTTTATCATTCCTATAGCATAGGATTAAACTTACTATTTTAGCAAGTCACTTCATCTTTAGATTACACTATTGGTATTTCATTTCCTAGTTTAGTTCTTTGCAAGCATTTTCTATTTACTATAATGATGGATTTCAGAATAGATTAGAGCATATACTTTGCTGTCGCCATTTAAAGTTTACACCCCTAGTCAACAATTTAATGAGTTCAATGTATTGTTTCTAGTAGAAAGGATGCATAATCCTTAACTATAAGAGGTATTATATAGAGCAGTCACTTTGCAATCTCTGCCATCCAGTGACCATTGCTTTCATCAAAATCGATTCTGGATTCCATCTTCATTTTCTTAACCTTAGAAGATTTTCCAGAACACCTGATTACTATATCATCAACGGGTACTGATAAAGGAATCACATTTCTTTTCTTGGCTACCGGGGTCTCTAGCCATGGTGGGATAGCAGAGGATTTCTTTTGAGTATCATAGTTACTCAAAAGAGCTAGTGTGTCTTTCAGAGTATCCTCTGTTTCCTCCTGTATCTGCCGATCATCCGCCATCTTAGGTACCCTGTGGTCTTCAACTGGAACTACTTTTGGATCAGGGTTTGATGATTCTAAATCCATGATGACGCTGGGAGTAGCTTTCTGCCTCTGAGCCCTTTCTTTTACCGTTAGACTTGATCTGATCAATCGGACTTTAGGTTCAGCTTTGTCTTGAACTTGAACTTGAACTTGAACTTGTGAAGAAATTGATTCAAGTTCAGGTTTAGCTTTTCTTGCACAAGATTGACCAACACTTAAGTTAGTTAAAATAGAAGTTTTCTTTTTTGTTGAACTCCTCTTTTTGGTTTTTACTTGTTTTGTGGCTGACTGCAAAGGAGTAACATAAACTCTTTTCTTCAACAACCATGCTTTTGTTCTTTCAATCACCCTTTTCATTCTTTTATGCAAATCATCTTCTTTCGGCACCGTCCAATCTAACTCAGGAATAGGGAGGGCCTCAACCTTCTCTAAGTATTGAGAGTCTAAGACATCAATCTCACTATCTACCCCTACCCCGTCTATATCCAAATCCAGTTTGAAGGTGATGATTTGTTTCAAAGTTAACCGGGACCACAATTTTTTCCATACCGCCAGTTCATTAGAACAGTTGGCCCAAAAATCCTCTAACTCAGGGATGTGCATGAATGTTTCTAGGACATTGAGATTTGCTCCTACAAAGCCTCTATAGTCAAAATTGACCCTGGGAGTATAAGTCTGTAAACAGAGGGCATCCAACTCTTCTTTTACAGTCATAGCATCTTGGAAAATTTTGCACCTATAGTACCCTAATTCAATAGGGAAAAGAACACCTGAAGTCTTCTTTGGAGTCCTAGCCTTTTGTTCAACTAGAATGAGCTTCTTGCATAGCTCCATTAAGAATACATCATCTAAACAAAATCTAGGAAGCTGCAGGGGTTCCTCATTAAATGCTCCAACCCTAAGATAGGTAAACCTTGGAAACTATATGAAATGAAAGCCATAAACATTGATCACTTGTTTAGCTTCTTCAGAAAGCCTGCAATTTTCTTTCCCTCGCAACTCAAAAACTAACTTACTTGAAAATCTGTCATTTACTATTTTGAACACACTAGAGAACTTCTCCTTCTATAAGCATGTGAAGTAATCACATATCCTCATATCACTTGTCCACAATTCATGAGGTAATCTTTCCCAAGCTTGGCAACATGCTAAGACATAAACAAGGTAGGAAGACATATAAAATGCCATCAAATTAGTCACGTTTAAGAGTTCTCTGTGGAGCTATTCTACTATTAGGTCAGCCCAGTCAATAAACTTATCTCCTTCTATAATCTTTTGGATGAAATAGTACATCCAATTTTCCCAATGAAATGCATGGGGGTTCCCTTTCACCCTATTTAGAAGAAGCACCATATCGGCTATGTCCTTTCAGAGGTGCTCAATTGTCAGAGGCTTTGGCAACTTGGATCCTCCTTTCTCTGGTTTTGCAAGCCATACTTGGGCTATCGAGGAGCTATATTTTTTCTTATCTACCTTATACACATGATCTGCTTCTGTATAAGTCCATGGTTCATACAGCTCCTTATCTAGAATTCACAGGGCCGCCATTAATGTCTCTCGACTGATTTTGACCAAGATTTCTCTTGATGCATCCTTAATACATATATTTTTAGCGTCATATTTTTTAGTGCATTCCAACACCAGTTCAGGGCAAATTAGAGCCGGAGGAAATGCAACAGCTTCTAAAACTCCACTTCCTGCTAGCTTCCTAGAAAAAGAACCCTCAAAAGCATTTCAGACTCTATCACAAAGCTCCTCTAGGTTTACATTCAACAAGAAGGTATCCCCTATGTCTGGAAGAGAAACTAACAGGTGGGTTCTACTCTCCAATTTTAGAAGATTTGGACAGAACAATGACATCTTACCAATATGAAGAGAAAAGACTTACAACACAGAAAAAGCCTCTGAAAATTTAAAACTGCAAACGGGAAAGATAACTCGCCAATTTCCTGCACACCAGGTTTTTGTAAATTTATCATCACTAATTCTGTCGCTCGTTCTCCTTCTCCAGACAAAATAACTAACATAAAAGCCTTAATCATTCCTCATTTATTCACAAATGTCTTGTAGGATCCTTAATAAATCTTTGATGCATGTCTATAATAAATGTTTTAATGGAAGAATGATTGATTTGACATGTCTAGCCACTCTTAATTAATCCACCTGGTATTTCAGCATGAATATCTCAATTCCCAAGGAAAATCTCTAATAGCCATATCTGTATATTAATGACTCCCTCTACGTCACGCTGAAAACTGTCATTTACAATTCTCACATGCATGATCCATCTGGTTGAATGGGATAATCTGTGTACAATAGCTTCCAAAACTTAATAAATACTCAGAGTGCTACAAAATAGAAACCTTGTTTTGGAAGAGAAGACAATCCCGCCAAATTCTCTGTGTATAAGCTATCATATTACAAACGTGAACTTGAACTTGAACTTGAACTAACTTAAGGTTCAGGACTAGGTTCAAGTTTGGGTTCATCTTTGAGACCGACAAACCTTTTGAGGGATAGACAAACATGGGCATTACAAGACTCAGAAGTGGTAATGGGTTGAACTTGAACTTGAACCAACTTAACAAAGTTCAAGTTCAACTTTGACTTAAAGACTTTTACTTACCAATACTAAAACCGGGAGCTGAGAAAAATGAAGGTAACAACTGGCTCTGACTAGGGACCAGGACTGCTCAGGGCCAAGGAATGAATCTAGAAAGTCAATTGAAAAGACAATTTAAATCTAATTAAACTGGGCCGAATTATCACAATAAAAACTTCTACTCCCACAAACACAAGCCAAAACTTTATATACAAGCAAGGAAAAGAAAAGACTTACAATAATAAAGCTTGAGATCCTACCCATTATAGGACAGGGGTGTGATAGCTAAATGTGGGCCTCTAATTTAGCCATACACTTCAACCTAGTCATTATTCTTCAGCTGCATACAGGAATGAATATCGGTTCATTCACCCTGCATGTCTGGAAGAGTTGACCTGTTGCCTTCTAGAAGGCAGGAGTATGAGCTTTCTCTCAGGTCATTGCAAGCTCAGTGACTACACCGAGGACCTAAATGAAGGATTTAAATCTATATGCTGAAAGTAAACTATTGATTAATCTAAATGTAAATGCAAATTATTGTCAATCCAAGCTAGTTATGATTCACTTTTAGAACACCAATTGAAATGTGAGATATTCAATTTTAAACCCAAATTGAAAGTGTGCTCTAAATTAAGATTTGCATGCTTGAATAAAATAAACAATAATATTAAATAAATGCTATGAATGCAAGAAAGCTAAGAATGAAAATGCAACATAATAACATTAAGCAAAAATTAGGATCCTTTGTGAAGAAAAAGAGTTTCTCTTTTATAGAAATCTCTCTCGAATCGACGGTCGAGATCGAAATAAAAGAGTGGCTCAGATTCGATTGAGGAAGCACAATCCATGTGCAAGAGATGTGATTGGTCGAGAGAGTCAGTTGACTGAACTGACTGGTCAGTCTTTTTGGAAACTTCCATATTCAGTTTTCAGTTAACTGAAATGTTTCCAAAATGATAAATAGTGGAGAATTAGTTAACTGAGTGGAACTGTATTGTTTCCATTTTGATAAATCAGTTAACTGGATTTGATGATGTCATGCATTTTTAATAATTAAATTGATTTTGAATGCATATTTATGATTTTATAATTAATTTAATTCCTTTTTGATTTAATTGACAATTTTATAATTTTTATTTAATTAATATGTCATAATATCAATTAAATAATTAACATAATGTTTATTTGCCAATGTATTATG